>ML349255.1:38503-57255 GCA_005239505.1 Nicotiana paniculata | reverse complement strand
GAAAGACAGGCCAACATGAATATGGTGTCGCAGATAAAGAAAAAGGCGTGAAGCCATCCGCACACAGACCTAATCGAATGTTCCTTGGTTCACTGGCAAAATCTGGATATGTCCTATCAAAGTGCTTCCAAGCTTCTCCATCTGAAGGATGACACATAACACCAGGTAGTCTTCTATTTTCAAAGCGCCTTCTCATATGAGAAGTAGAACTCATCGAAGCATATAACCTCTTTAACCTAGGTATAATAGGTAAATAATGCATCGCCTTGATAGCGACCATATTCCCGCTGGAAAGCCTCTTGAAACGAGGCTTGTCGCAAAATTTACAACTGTTTAAAGTTGCATCATCTTTATAATATAACATGCAACCATCTTCACAACAATCAATTCTCATTGACGAAAGTCCTAACTTAGAAACCAATCTCTTTGCCTTATAGAAATCACCAGGTAAGTTGATATTAGGGTCAACTAGTTCACTCATAAGGTCAATGAAAGAGTCCATGGCTGCTTGAGAAATATTTCAATCAGATTTTATACTTAGTAATCTAATTGCAACAGACAACTCAGAGTGCGAACTTCCTTCCCTTAATGGACAACTAGCTTCCTCTAACTATTCAAAAAAATGTTTTGCGTCATCATTAGGAGTTTGTTCAACATTTTCATTGGTCTCACCCCCAAATTTCATCTCAAAAGCATCTGCAACCATATCATGAATTCTAGAATCACAATTTGTATTCTCCACTGACCAACTACTTTCACCCGCAACCATGTTATGAAATCTCCCATTGCTATCATCGACCTCTCCATGATTAGTCCACACGAAGTAATTCGCTATAAACCCCTTCCTATAAAGATGAAGTATTACTTCCTCCGGTTTTTCAAACCTCATACAGTCGCACTTAACATAACGACACATAATTAATCCTTCACTTTGGTATGGTGGAAGTTCCATTGCATGCCTAATAAAGTCATCAACCCCTTCTACAAAATCCTCCCGCAATCCCCCCCGATTAGGATAATTCCTATTGTACATCCACTAAAAGTCCAATTCATATCCTAAAATTTTAATTCATAAACTAAAATTTCAATTCGTATCCAAAAATTTCAATTCATATCCAAAAGGTTCAATGCATAAATTAAAAGTTTAATTCATATCTTAAAGGTTCAATTCATATCCTTAAGGCTCAATTCATATCCAAAAATTCCAATTCATAAAGTAAAATTCCAATTTCATATCCAAAAAATTTAATTCATATACTAAACCCTAACTTCTAACTAAAATATCAAGATAAGGTATAATTCAAATCTAACTAAACAATTCAACACTAATTAAACTAATTAGTTAATAAAATTAATTAACAAAACTAATTAGAACAAGACCTAAACCCTAATCCTCAATAAAATACAATGTTCAAAGAATTGAAACACTAATTGAAACAATAAACTACAATACATCAAATATTGTAACACACACACACACTAGAAATAACAAAGATCAAGGTGGAGAAGGAGTGGGGGAGTGGCGGCAGTGGGCGGCGAGCAGTGGGGGAGGTGGTGGCGCGGGGTGAGGGATGGGATTTGGGTGAGTGAAATAGAGAAGAGGAGGGAAAGAGAGAGTTAGGAAAATTTTTGGGGAAGGAAATAATAGAAATGGGGGGAAACCCGTTTTTGTCTCTGAAATTAGGAAAAGGGACCAACTTTGATCGCTATTTTGGTCTGTAAATAACTTTTGACCGTTTGATTAGAAATAGCGAGCAAAGTTGGTCGCTATTTTTAAAAAAAAAAAATTAAATTGAAAATAGTGACCAAGGTTGGTCGCTATTTTCAAAAAAATATTAAATTATTATTTTTTCTTTAATTATTAAATTTTTTTTAAAAAAATTAAACTATTTTTAACTATGTTATTACTTTTAATACATTATAATAGCATCTATGTAAAGTAGTTTTTACATTATATTTAAGTATATGAGTAATTTCATACACACGCATAAACTATATTGTAATTGATGATTAATCTTAAACATTACTAAGTACGAATAATTAATGAATTGATAAACCAATATATATATATATATATAGACACACACACAGAGACACTTCACTGTAATACTATAACGTATATATAACTTGTATGTTAGTGTGTATATATATATAACACACACTTCGTGGTGCTTTAACTACATATATAGCATGTGATAGTATATGATAATAGTATTCATTATTTGTGTTATAACAGAGTTAATGAATTTCATTCATTCATCACTAGGTTATAAGTCGATAAATCAATTTACAAGTGTATAAATCCCTAAAATAACCCGGCCATGTGTTCCTAGCGCTTCATGTATATATATACATATATACGACTATCAAATGGTCGGGTTATTTTAGGAATTTATACACTTAGGGATTTATACATATATACGGCTATCAAAGTGTGTGTATATATATATATACACACACACACACACACACACACATAGACACTTCCCTGTAATACTATAACGTATATATAATTCAACGATGCATCTGAGTAGGTTATGCAATATCATATACTATAACCTGACCCTGTGTTACTAGCGCCTTCATGTATATATATATATAAGAATATGAAGCGCTAAGAACACACACACACACATACATATATATATATATATATAAAATTAGTAACACATGGTCGGGTTATTTTAGGAATTTATACACTTGTAAATTGATTCATCAACTTATAACCTAGTGATGTATGAATGTTATATACATACACACACTAACATATACTATAACAAGTTATATATACGTTATAGTATTACAGTGAAGTGTCTGTGTGTGTGTCTCTCTCTCTATATATATATAACACGCTTCGTTGTACAATTTTAACTACATATATAGCATGTTAGAGTATATTTTAGTGTATTCATCTCTTGTATTACAAAAGTGTTAACGGATTACATTTATATTATTTAGATAGTAAATATAAAAGTGATTTTTAATTTTGACCAATGTTGACCTGAAAAGAGACCAACTTTGGTCGCTTTTTATACAGAAATCAAAATTAGCGACCAAAGTTGGTCTCTATCTGCTTCCACTTTCATAAGCGACCAACTTTGATCGCTAATTTGAAATTTTATTTATTTAAATTTTATAATTTTTAAAATAATAATATAATTATTAAAATTTTTATAACTGGGTCTCACTTTGGCGACCAACGAAGAAAAAGTGATTGTAGCTGGCTATGTTTTGTTTTATCCTAGCTATTCAGGTTACTTTGAGAAACCTAATTTCTTCGTTGAGAATATGTACATTAGAGAATGCTATAGGCGGTGTGGTTTCGGAAAAATGTTGTTTTCTACTGTGGCATCGCAGGGCGCAGCTAAAATGAGATTCTCAACAGTTATCTGGCTTGTTGTTGTGTGGAATTCTAGTGCCATTGATTTTTATTTAGGAATGAGGGCTCATATCATGCAAGATGTGAAACGTTTCGAGCTTTCTGGTGAGGGGCTTGAGGTCTTTGCTAAAAAGAAAGATGAAGTTAGAACTTCAAAATTTGTAACTAGTCTTGCTAATTAGGAGTCTCACTTTCAAATTATTCAGTAGGGTTTGCTTGTGTTTTAAGTCTTTACCTTTTATCTCAAATTAATATTTACCTTGGCAAAATGATAAAATCTCCGGCCCTATATATATATATATATAGTAGTATTAGTGTACTCGCGATATCTATTTTTGATAAAACTCCTGCAAAATGAGTGGTTTTTAGTTGGGTCACAGTAAGCTATTATTTCTTTTGTCATTAAAAAAGAATATTTATTTTGTCGACTGGAATTGAGATCATTATGGCCCAAGCACTCATGGTATATTGTGATTTGGTTCATAGTATATTCTAATTTCTAACAAATATTTTTTTTTAAAAATTTGCATGCAGTAAAAATATAAGTTGATTATTCATTGTACGATCATGCATGCTTTGAATATTCTTGGCTTATTGTTTTGGAGAAAATTGGCAATTAAGTATATTTTTATAATTTTTTAAATTTTTGAGTACTCGCATGGAAAATAAAGCTACATATCAATTGTGAGATCACTTCATATGCAACTGGATTTCTTTGTATATTGTTAGTCTAACTTTTGGAGCATTCTCCTAAAAGAAACATCAATGATATTTAAATAATGATAATATTAATAATAATAGTAACAATAATATTTAAACAAATAAACTTTTGTAGTATTACTTCAAGTTGATGATGGCAAGGTTTTGTGGCGTTATTTTTTTTTGGTGGCTTTTTAGGTTCGTGTGAGATTTACAACTTTAAAGGATTTGTTATATAGCGAACGAAGAGAGAAAATCCAAATTGAGGAATTTATTATCAATGTACTCCTAAATATTAGGCTAAGTATTAATTAAAGTTGATTTGAAAATCCTAAAGATTAGGAAGTTAGATTAAATTACAATTTAACCCCTTGTGAAATCTATTTTTAAAGAGTAAAAACAGCGAACGATATTTTTTTAAGGTCCTTCGTGCCTTTTTTTTGGTAACAAATGTGAATTTTATTACCAGTCCATCAACCAAATTCAATTACAATGAAGAACACTCTATCTGGTAATCCCAGTAAAGCCTCATAAACAAAAAAACATAACCTCTACATTCATTCTATACATTCAACCTCCATCACTAACTACATAACCTATGTATGAAGTGTCTCACCTTCCTAACTCGTTTTTTACTCTGTATCAACCCTAATCTTTCTCTAATTACATTCTGTATCTACTCCAGTACAATATTGCTTTGTACAGTAGTTCCTCTAAACATTGCCCAGTTTCTTGCCTGCCAAATATTGTAGATACCTGCCCCATATACTGCTGTAACAATATTCTTCTTCATCGTGGTCTTCTACTTTGTATTCTCCCCAAGGCTTGCAAGATATCCTGCTACTTAGAAAGTAAATGTTCTGCACTCTCCATTTCAGCTTCATCACATAATATACACATAGCATTTTCACATTGTAACCCCATGTTGTTGGACTAACTTTGCCTTTGTCTCCTCATCCACCCCTGCTATGAAAATGTTCGACTTATCAAGATTTTCCATCAGCCCAAATGCGTCAGAAAAATGATTCAGAGCTTCCATCACCCTCTCCACCGAGCTACTATTTGCTTTACAAAAGATCATTAAGTCATCAGCAAACACCAAATGTGTAAGCTTTTGCTTCTTACACATTGGGTGAAATTTGAAATCTCGTAGTTGACTCATTCTTTGTAAAATTCTTGATAAATACTCCATGACCAAGACAAATAAAAGTGGAGAAATTGGATCCCCTTGACGTAATCCCCTCTGTCCTTCAAAATACCCACCATTTACTTTCACTGAGAAGATAGTAGTTGTTACACATGTCATCACTAAGTGTATAAATCTGCTGGGGAACCCAAACCCTTTCAATATTTCTGCTAAGAAGTCCCATCTCACCATGTCATATGCCTTCCTCAAATCTATCTTCATTAAGAATCTAGGAGTGGTCTTCCTATTATAATATTTTAATAAGTCATAGCCTTCGTGCTTTTAATATTTTATATATATATATATATATATATATATATATATATATTCAGGTTTTGTCAAGCAATTTGAGGCCATTTGTGAAGATTTTGCTACGCTGGTTGCGGATATGTTTTATAAAATTTTATAAATGAGGTAAAATTTTAAATGATGGCACCGAAAGATTCTATTTGTACAAACCTCTCGTTGTTCATCAGCCTAAGTAGCCTAAGATATAGTGGTTCTTTAAACCATAAAATTATCATAGGGTGCTGTCACGACCTGATTTCCCCTTCGAAGGCATCGTGACGGCACCTAGTCTCTACGACTAGGCAAACCTAATTGCGGAAACACATATTAGATAAAAACAATAGAAATAAAGACGAAATAAGTGAGTCTACAATGAAAACATCGCCACTTGGCGCACACAAAATACAACTTTACCCAAAACTCGGAATATCAATTTAGTCACAAGCTCTATCTCAAAATAGCTCTATACAACGAGAGGGAATTCACATGAAAAAGAAATCTATCTAAATCTTGAGTGGAAGGTGACTCGAAGGACTCTGCGGACGCGGCAGAATTACCTTTCGGTATCCTAAAAAGCTGGTGCTCAGACCCCTAGCCACAGAACTGAGCGTTGGTACCTGGATCTATACACGAAAAAACATGTGCAGGAAAGGGCATGAGTACACCACAATTTGGTACCCAGTAAGTGCCAAGCCTAACCCCAGTCAAGTAGTGACGAGGTCAGGTTAAGGCTCTACTGGATTTTTATAGTAAAAACAATTTAAAATCTAAACAGAGACATATAATAAGCTGAGGCAAGTCAGTAGAAACAATGAGCTATAATGAAATAACAACAGAGAGCCCTTGGCTCAGCACAACATATATCATAGTAACAAGTATGCAATGCAGTATAAGGGGGAAGCTCCCGGAATCTCGTTCGTAGTTCCAATTTAAATATGCAATGCAGTACAGGGGGAAAGCTCCCGGAATCTCGTCCGTAGTCCCAATTTAAATATGCAATGCAGTACAGGGGAAAGCTTCCAGAATCTCGTCCGTAGTCCCAATTTAAATATGCTATGCAGTACAATTACAGGATACAATTTTTATTTAAAACAGTTCAAGAAATATCATAAGCAAAAATATGGATAAAACTACCTAAACATGGTACCTATGGTAACAACTAGGGAAAATTCAAATGAAACAGGTAGGCATGCTATTTTCTAATCTAAACTACATAGTCGATACATAAATCAGAGAATTAGGAGTGAAATGGTTTAAGTCATGGAGGAAATATGGTGTTTTTGCGACAATGGCCCGTGTACGTACTCGTCACCTCACACACACGACGCCCAATCAACATCAAACAATATTAAAATAGCCTAGGGGAAGTGCCTAACACAGAGTTAGGCAAGCCACTTACCTCGACTGCTACTCAACTCGAAACCACGCTCTTGCCACGAGTATCCGACTCCGAATGACCCAAATCTATTCAATTCGATTGCATAATGTAAACATCACTTTAAAGGAATCAAAAGAGCTAATAAGTTCGAGGCTAATACGCGAATTTAGGAAAATTGCCCAAAAAGTCCCCCGGACTCACGTCTCGGAATCGAGTTAAAGTTACAAATTTAAAACACCCATTCACTCACGAAATCACTGAAACAAGAATCATCGAAAACCGACGGCAAAATCCTATTAAATTCTCGGATTTTCTAATTAGGGAAAATTCTTCCCATTTGCATGATTTTTCACCTAAATCCCTTAATTGCACGGAAGAAATGGCCATAGATTAATGATATACAAAGGAATAGGGTTAGGAATTGTTACCTGTGAAGCTTTTCCTCAAAACTCACTCCAAATCGCCTACACCCGAGCTCCAAATGATTTTTAGAAGTTATGAAATTCAAGCCCTCGAATTTGATATATCTGCCCAGTGATTTCCGCACCTGCGCCCCTTGGACCGCACCTTCAGAAATTCCATCGTAGGTGTGAAAACCCACTAAAAGGCCTGGGGCCGCACCTGCGGTCAATTGGCCGCATCTGCAGCTCCGCACCTCCGGAATCTCAACCGCACCTACGATACTGGTTGACTTGACCAAGTCCGCACTTGCAAGCCCTCTTCCGCACCTGCGGAAAGTCCATCGCAGGTGCGAGACACCAGAACCAGAAATGGTTCAGCTGTTCTCCAAGTTCAAAAATCACCCGTTGAGCATCCGAAACATCCCCGACGCCCCCGGGACCTCAACCAAACTTACCAACCAGTCCTAATACCTTACCCAAACTTAGTCGAGCCTCCAAAACACATCACGTAACACCAAATTCACCAATTAAATCTACAACTGATGCCGAAACACATCAAAACTAGTCCGAATGACCTCAAATTTTACCCGCAGGTCACAAATGATACAACGGGCCTACAGCCACTCTCAGAATTCCGTTCCAAGCCCGATATCAAAATTCAACCTGTCGGCCGAAATCGCCGAAATTCTAACCTTCGCAATTCCAAGCCTAAATCTACTACAGACCTCGAAAGCACTTTCCGAACACGCTCCTAATTTCGAAATCACCCAACGGAGCTAATGGAGTCGACGGATTCCCATTTCGGACCCGTCTTCTCACAGTTCCAACTACAGTCCGATTTCTAAAGCTTAAACTCACATATGAGGACTATGTGTCCAAAAACTCTCCGAATTTCACCACTCAACGTTCCAATAAGTCCCAAAAGCAGGAATAGACATGGGGAAAAATAGTTATTAGGGGATCGGGGCGCTAACTCTCAAAACGACCTACCGGGTCGTTATATTCTCCCCTTCTTAAGAAAATCGTTCATCCTTGAACGAGCATAGAGACATACCTGAAGTTGTGAAAAGGTGAGGGTACTGATTGCGCATAACCTGCTCAGTCTCCCAAGTCGCCTCCTCAACCGGCCGACCCCTGCACTGAACTTTTACTGACGCAATATCCTTTGACCTGAGCTTTCTGACCTGCCCATCCAATAAATCCTTGTCCAACTGGACTGAACTGAAATGCAAAACATGAGTCGGGTCACTGTGATACTTCCGGAGCATGGAGACATGGAATACCGGATGAACTCCTGCTAGGTTGGGTGGCAGGCTAGCTCATAAGCAACCTCCCCAACACGTCGCAACACCTCAAAAGGGCCAATAAATCTCGAACTCAGCTTACCCTTCTTCCCGAACCTCATGACGCCCTTCATAGGCGATACCTGAAGCAAAACCCAATCACCAGCCATAAATGCCACATCACGAACCTTCCAGTCCGCATAACTATTCTGCTTGGACTGAGCTGCACGAAGTCTCTCCTGAATCACCTTCACCTTGTCCAGGGCGTCCTGGACCAAATCTGTACCCAACAATCGAGCCTCGCCCGGATCAAACCATCCCACTGAGTACCGGAACCGTCTACCATACAAAGCCTCATAAGACGCCATCTGAATGCTGGACTGGTAGCTGTTATTATAAGCAAACTCTTCAAGTGGCTTGTATCGGTCCCATGACCCTACGAAATCCATCACACATGCACGGAGCATATCCTCAAGAATCTGAATCGTGCGCTCGGACTGCCCGTCCGTCTGAGGGTGAAAGGCTGTACTCAACTCCACCCTAGTGCCTAGCTCCTGCTGCACCGCTCTCCAGAACCGTGAAGTGAACTGTGTACCTCTGTCTGAAATGATAGATACTTGAAGACCGTGGAGGCGAACAATCTCCCTGATATAAATCTCCGCCAACCTCTCGGAGGAGTATGTATTCAACACAGGAATGAAATGGGCTGACTTAGTCAGCCGATCCACGATCACCTAAATAACATCAAACTTCTTCAAAGTCCGAGGAAGTGCAACCACGAAATCCATGGTGATCCGCTCCCACTTCCACTCTGGAAGCTCAATCTGCTGAAGTAACCCTCCCGGTCTCTGATGCTCATATTTGACTTGCTGACAGTTGAGACACTTGTCCACAAACTCCACTATATCCTTCTTTATCCTTCTCCACCAATAGTGTTGTCTCAGATCCTGGTACATCTTCGCGGTACCTGGATGAATGGAATACCGCGAGCTATGGGCCTCCTCAAGAATCAACTCCCGAAGCCCATCTATATTGGGCACACAGATCCGACCCTGCATCTTCATCACACCGTCATCTCCTATAGTCACATCCCTGGCGTCACCTCGCCGAACCCTGTCCTGAAGAACCAGAAGGTGGGGATCATCATACTGGCGCTCTTGAATGCGGTCATAAAGAGAAGATCGAGCTACCACACAAGCTAAAACCCGACAAGGCTCCGAAAGATTCAATCTCACGAAATGACTGGCTAAGGACTGAATATCTAAGTCTAAGGTCCTCTCAACTGCCGGAAGATATGACAAACTCTCCAAACTCTCCGCCCGACGGCTCAAGGCGTCGACCACCAAATCGTCTTTCCCCGAGTGGTATAATATAGTGATGTCATAGTCCTTTAGAAACTCCAACCATATCCACTGGTGCAAATTGAGGTCCTTCTTCTTGAATATGTGCTGCAAACTCCGATGATCGATGAAAATCTCACAGGAAACGCCGTATAAATAATGACGCCATATCTTCGGAGCGTGAACAATCGTTGCCAACTCGAGATCATGAACTGCATAGTTCTTCTCATGAACCTTCAACTGTCTAGACGCGTAGGCAATCACCCTACCGTCCTGCATCAACACCACCCCGAGGCCAATCCTCGAAGCATCACAATAGACGGTAGAGGACCCTGACCCCGAAGGCAATACCAATACTGGAGCTGATGTCAGGGATGTCTTGAGCTTCTGAAAGCTCTCCTTACACTCCTCTGTCCAGCTGAACAGAGCACCCTTTTGAGTCAACCTGGTCATCGGTGCTGCAATGGATGAAAAACCCTCCACAAAACGGCGATAGTACCTATCCAAAGCAAGGAAACTGCGGATCTCCGTAGCTGATGACGGTCTAGGCCAACTCTGCACCGCCTCCACCTTCTTCGGATCTACCTTGATCCCATCCCAAGACACTATGTGGCCCAAGAGTGCCACTGGGTCAAGCCAGAACTCACATTTAGAGAATTTAGCATACGATCTCTTCTCCCTCAAAGTATGAAGCACAGTCCTCAAATGCTGCTCATGGTCTTCCTGTGATTGGGAATACACCAAGATGTGGTCAATAAACACAATGACGAAGGAATCAAGATGAGGCCGGAACACACTTTACATCAAATGCATAAACGCTGTTGGGGCATTGGTCAGCCCAAATAACATAACAAGGAACTCATAGTGGCCAAATATGGTCCTGAAGGTAGTCTTCAGGATATCTGGCTCCCGAATCTTCAACTGATGATAGCCAGAACGCAAGTCAATTTTGGAGAATACCCTGGAACCCTATAGTTGGTCGAATAAATCATCAATGCGAGGCAAAGGATACCTGTTCTTCACAGTGACCTTGTTCAACTGCCGATAATCAATACACATACGCATAGAACCATCCTTTTTCTTCACAAAAAATACTGGAGCACCCCAAAGTGATACACTGGGTATGATGAAACCCTTATCAAGCAACTCCTGTAACTGCTCCTTCAACTCCTTTAACTCAGGAGGAGCCATACGGTAAGGAGGGATAGAAATGGGCTGAGTGCCTGACAAAAAATCAATGCCGAAATCAATATCTTTGTCGGGCGGCATACGCAGAAGATCAGCTGGGAATACATCAGGAAAGTCCCTCACTACTGGAACTGACTTAATTGGAGGGGTATCAACACTGACATCTCTCACATAGGCCAAGTACGCATCACACCCCTTCTCAACCATCCGCTGAGCCTTAAGGAATGAAATGACCCTGCGGGGAGTATACTCTAAGGTACCTCTCCACTCAAATCTCGGCAATCCTGACATAGCCAGCGTCACGGTCTTAGCGTGACAATCAAGAATAGCATAATGGGGCGACAACCAGTCCATGCCCAAGAAAACATCAAAATCTACCATGCTGAGTAATAATAAATCAGCCCTGGTCTCAAAACCACTGAGAGAAATCAAACACGACCGATATACGCGGTCCACAACTAGAGAGTCTCCCACAGGAGTAGATACATGGACATGGGAACTCAAAGAATCCCGAGATATCCCCAAATGTGGAGCAAAATAAGAGGACACATATGAATACGTAGAGCCTGGATCAAATAATACTGATGCATCCCTATGACAGACAGGGACAATACCTGTGATGACTGAGTCTGAAGCAAAATCCTCGGAACGGGATGGAAGGGCATAGTATCTGGCCTGGCCTCCCCCTCTAGGGCAACCTCTACCTCCCCGACCCCCACCTCGAGCTGGTTGAGGAGGTGGAGTGGCAGCTGGGGCTGGAAGAATAGCCGGAGGGCCCGGCGGAGCACATGGAGGTTGATAAGACTGTGGAGGTGCATCCCTCCTGGCCCTGGGGAAATATCTAATCATGTGACGAGTGTTACCACTCTCAAAACAACCCCTCAGAGGACGCTGCAGATGAGACTAAATATGAGCTAGCCTGCTGGGCTGGCCGGAAATAGCACCTCGAACTGGAGGCATACTGGATACTAGCAGTGCATAATAGAACTACTGAGGTCTAGGAGGAGCTGGAATACCACTGGCTGGTGGAAGGGCTGAATGAACAAGGCAACCCACAAAGCCCCTACCGTGACGTGCTGCTAGTGCACGAGCTCCTGAAAAATGGCCGGTCTCTCGAGATCTCTTGGCCTCCCTCTCCTCTCTGTCCCGGGCGAACATGCCCTCTACTCTTCTGGCAATACTTACTGCCTGCTGGTAAGTGATATCCATCTCCAACTCTCTGGCCATACTGGCCCGAATAATAGGATGCAGTCCCTCAATGAAGTGGCGAACCCGCTCTCTAACTGTGGCAACCAAGGCTGGTGCATGCCGAGCTAACTCACTGAAACAGACTGCATACTCCGACACAGTCATAGTACCCTGGCGCAACTACTCAAAATTTGCGCGCCAAGCATCCCCAAGGCTCTGAGGGACATACTCTCGCAAAAACATCTCTGAAAATTGAGTCCAAGTGAGTGAGGCTGCCTCGTCCGGACTACTCAGGTCATATGCCCGCCACTACTGATATGCCGCTCCCCTCAGCTGGAAAGCGTTGAAGGAAACCCCACTGGTCTCTACAGTGCCCATAGTGCGTAGAATACGATGACACTCCTCAAGAAATCCCAGAGCGTCATCTGAAGCTAGTCTGCTGGAAGTAGGTGGGTGGTACTTCTTGTACCTCTCGAGTCTGAGCTGCTCGGCCTCAGAAGCCGCTGCCCTAGTATCATGCTGAACTGGAGCCGCTGGGGGCATAGGAATATACTCCAGGGCCTGATCAACCTGGCCCCTCTAATCAGGAGTGCGGGCTGCGGGAGTCTGTGCTCCTCCCCTAGTTTGAGATGTGACGGGAGCTATCGAAAACAGTCCAGCCTGTGCTAGATTAATGAACATGCTCATGAACTGAGCTAAGGTCTCCCGCAAGGCTGGAGCAGCAATAGGGACCTCCTGTGCCGGGTCTCCAGCTGGGGCTGCCATAAGCTCCTCTGCCGCTGCTCTCGCCGGTTCTCGGGCTACACCACGCGGTTACCCTCTACCCCGGCCCCAGCCTCTGGCAGCTCTGGCAGGGGACTCAGGTGCCTGGTCGTCGGTCCTCACAGTACGTGTCCTCATCATCTGTGGGAAAGAATAGAATAGAATTTTAGAATTGTTTTTTGATGACAATAACTCACAGGAAAAAGGAAATCAAAGAAATATGATTGTCCCTAACAGCTACATAGCCTCCCGAAGATAGATACGGACGTCTCCGCACTGATCCGCGAGACTCTAATAAACCGGCTTGTGACTTGTGACTCCTATGAACCTAGACGCTCTGATACCAACTTGTCACGACCTGGTTTCCCCTACGAAGGCATCGTAACGGCACCTAGTCTCTACGACTAGTTAAGCCTAATTTTGGAGACACATATTAGATAAACGCAATAGAAATAAAGACGAAATAAGTGACTCTACAATGAAAACATCGCCACTTGGCGCACACAAAATAGAACTTTTCCTAAAACTCGGAGTATCACTTTAGTGGCAGTCTCTGTCTCAAAATAGCTCTATACAACGAGAGGGAATTTACATGAAAAAGAAATCTATCTAAGTATGGATTGGAAGGTGACTCAAAGGATGCCGCATAATTACTTTTCGGTCTACTAAAAAACTGCTGCTCGGACCCCTAGCCATGGAACTGAGCGCTGGCACCTGGATCTGCACACGAAAAAACATGTGCAAGAGAGGGCATGAGTACACCACAATTTGGTACCCAGTAAGTGCCAACCCTAATCCCAGTCAAGTAGTGACGAGGTCAGGTTAAGGCTCTACTGGATTTTTATAGTAAAAACAGTTTAAAATCTGAACAGAGAGATATAATAAGCTGAGGCAAGTCAGTAGAAACAATGAGCTATAATGAAATAACAACAGAGAGCCCTTAGCTCAGCACTACATATATCACAGTAACAAGTATGCAATGCAGTACATGGGGAAAGTTCCCGGAATCTCGTCCGTAGTCCCAATTTAAATATGCAATGCAGTACAGGGGGAAAGCTCCCGGAATCTCGTCCGTAGTCCCAATTTAAATATGCAATGCAGTACAGGGGGAAAGCTCCTAGAATCTCGTCCGTAGTCCCAATTTAAATATGCTATGCAGTACAATTACAGGATACAATTTTTGTTTAAAGCAGTTCAGAAAATATCATAGGCAAAAATATGGATAAAACTACCTAAACATGGTACATATGGTAACAACTAGGGAAAATTCAAGTGAAACAGGTAGGCATGCTATTTCCTAATCTAAACTACATAGTCGATACATAAATCAGTGAAATAAGAGTGAAATGATTTAAGTCATGGAGGAAATATGGAGTTTTTGCAACAATGGCCCGTGTACGTACTCGTCACCTCACGCACACGGCGCTCAATCAACATAAAACAGTATTAAAATACCCTATGGGAAGTCCCTAACACAGAGTTAGGCAAGCCACTTACCTCGACTGCGCTACTCAACTCGAAACCACGCTCTTGCCATGAGTATCCGACTCCGAATGACCCAAATCTATTCAATTCGATTGCATAATGTAAATATCACTTTAAGGAATCAAAATAGCTAATAAGTTCGAGGCTAATACGCGAATTTAGGAAAATCGCCCAAAAAGTCCCCAGGCTCACGTATCGGAATCGAGTGAAAGTTACAAATTTAGAACACCCATTCACTCACGAACTCACTGAAACAAGAATCTTCGAAAACCGATGGCAAAATCCTATTAAATTCTCAGATTTGCTAATTAGGGAAACTTCTTCCCATTTGCATGATTTTTCACCTAAATCCCTTAATTGCATGGAAGAAATAGCCATAGATTAATGATATACAAAGGGAATAGGGTTAGGAATTGTTACCTATAAAGCTTTTCCTCAAAACTCACTTCAAATAGCCTACACCCGAGCTCCAAATGATTTTTAGAAGTTATGAAATTCAAGCCCTCGAATTTGATATATCTGCCCAGCGATTTCCGCACCTGCGCCCCTTGGACCGCAACTGCGAAAATTCCATCGCAGGTGAAAAAACCCACTAAAAGGCCTGGGGCCGCACCTGCGGAATCTCAATCGCACCTGCGAGACTGGTTGACTTGACCAAGTCTGCACCTGCGAGCCCCTCTTCCGCATCTGCGTGTCTGCACCTGCGGAAAGTCCATCGCAGGTGCGAGACACCAGAACTAGAAATGGTTCAGCTCTTCTCCAAGTTCAAAAATCAGTGAGCATCCGAAATATCCCCGAGGCCCCCGGGACCTCAACCAAACTTACCAACCAGTCCTAATACTTTACCAAAACTTAGTCGAGCCTCCAAAACACATCACGTAACACCAAATTCACCAATTAAACAAGGATTCAAGCCTAAGAACTTATGAAATTTTCAAAATCTACAACCGATGCCGAAACATATCAAAACTAGTCCGAATGACCTCAAATTTTACACGCAGGTCACAAATGATACAACGGACCTACAACGACTCTCAGAATTCTTTTCCGAGCCCGATATCAGAATTCCACCTATTGGCCGAAATCGTCGAAATTCTAACCTTCGCCATTTGAAGCCTAAATCTACTACAGATCTCGAAAGCTCATTTCGGACACACTCCTAACTCCGAAATCACCCAACGCAGCTAATGTAGTCGACAAAATCCCATTCCGGACCCGTCTTCCCACAGTTCCAACTACAGTCCGATTTCTAAAGCTTAAACTCACATATAAGGACTATGTGTCCAAAAACTCTCCGAATTTCACCACTCCACGTTCCAACAAGTCCCAAAAGCAGAAATAGACATGGGGAAACAGTTATTAGGGGATCGGGGCGCTAACTCTCAAAATGACCTACTGGGTCGTTACAGGTGCCCCATTTGGACGTTGCCATTTAATCTGTATTCAAAATATATTTTTTTAATTATTTAGGTTATATCCAATATTAACAAACTTCAAATAAAGTCCGCTTCTTCTTCCTCCTCCGAGGGTTTTTGTACCATGAAAGTACGCTTCTTCTCCAAGTTAGGGTTTATGTACCATGAGAATAGCGATATTCCAACTTCTAAACTAAAATTTAGAAGGAAAATGACGTACACTCTTCAATTTGTTCAAAATTTATAAAAGATGGAGCTGTGGAGTTAGAGTGATTTTGATTTCATGCGAAGAAGCCTTTGACGATGAACCCTTGAATTGGCTTTCGTTGTTTGATTTCATCTTCCAATTAAAGATATTTTGAGCTAAGAAGTTGCATGTACCATCACTTTGCAATACCTTTCTCAAAACAACTTCAGACATGGACTATGCTAACTTTAAATAAAAATATAAATTTTTTTTAGGATTGTTAGCCCAAACTTCAAACAAAAAGGTCTGAAGTATTGTGACTGTTAGGCCACTTCAGATAAAAATATGGGAAGTTTGAAATTGCCAGGCTTTTTAGGAATTCAGATACCGATGTCCTAAAGTTGGCTACTTCAGATAAAATTTATAACTTCGAACGCGAAATATTAGAATTTCGGCCGCATATGTATGAAGTGTTAAACTTGCTAAAAAATCTAAACTTCGGACATGACTTAAATGAGGGTCCAGAAATTGGCTATGTTGCACTAAGAGGTGGCTTAACCCCCAGGCCACTAAAGCAGTCGCTTTAGGCCTCACAAAATTAGAGGCCCCAAAAGCTACTCTTCTTATGTGTAATTTAAATATTTATTATACTTAATGTGTGATCTTTTTTTATAGTTGGTTGAGAAAATTCTAATGAAGTGAAAGGTAATTAAATCTACACTTACTTTCTAGTTCTTCTCACTCCAACTTGAAATTTTATTCACAACTCTAACTTTGTAAGATATATTCTTTCAAGGTCTTTGTAGGTACCCTTCAAGCAATTGTAAAAAAATATAGTTGATTCTTTTATCACCTTTGTAAATACAATTCCCACATGATTGGTACTTTTGGAGGTAATCATATATAGTGAGTTATGTTGACAGTTAAGTGAAAAAAAACAAAATTAAGCTTAAGAAATTCGTATCAGAAGTAAGTAATGCTTCAACAAAAATTAAAAGGTTTGGTTGCATCATCAAGATTGAATTCCATCTCAAAAAGTAAGAAATATAAACTTTAAACAAAAATATCTAAATCTATCAAATAAGGTCAAGGACTTTTATTACGTCTTGTCTTTAGGCCTCCAACACCATTGAGCCGCCTCTGGTTGCACTTCCCTCGTCAAAACCAAAAAGTGAACCCAATTGACACCACTCTGAATTAGATCATGACATAAGAAAAATAGCAAATTAATTTTAACATTGCTGAGCAAGTGTAGTTGTTATATATACTCTAAATTTACCTCAATTTACTCCTATTTTCTTGAGGATGTTTTTAGATAAGGGTTTTTTTCTTTCCTATACACTATATGAAATCTTATTATCAAAAGTGTCACAGTTTAGTAATTTACCCGCCATAAACACTTTTACCTACCAAAAATATACATTCATTTAAATAGACTCCTTTTGTCACGACCCAAAATCCCTCCGAAGGAGTCGTGATGGCACTTAGTATCTAAGACTAGGTAAGCCTAACATTAACAGAAATAACGACAATATTTATTAACTTCGAACAATTCCGAAATAGAAATCTCTAAACAATTTATAATCCCAAAATCGGTAGTACAAGTTATAAGCCTTTCTAGGAGTAGTTGTACAAAATGAATACATCACTGTTCCAGAACAAAAGGAAACAATGGAAATAAGTAAAATAGAAGGTGACTCCGAGACCTGCGAACGCAGCAACAGGTTTACCATGAGTCTCCACAGCGACAATCCGCACAGCTACTAACGATCAAATACCTGGATCTGTACAAAAATGTACAGAAGTGTAGTATGAGCACACAACACAGTAAGTATCAAGACTAACTTTGGTGGAGTAGTGACGAGGAACAGTCAAGACACCTACTGGTCTAGTAAGCTGAACAAGATATGATAATAAACTAACAAGATAAAGATAACAAAGCAACATCAATAGCAGGAACAAATCAAATTACAAACAGTAGAGACGATAAGGGGAAAACACGGATGGTACCGAAAAGTAACCAAGTAAATTAACACCAACATAGATGGGATACAGACAAGTAAAAATGTGCTCAAACAAGGAAAACAATGTTAACTCAACCGATCAAATTATTCCTAATACACATTGCCGACCATCCCAATCCTCGAAATCTCATATCATACATCTCAATTTCCAAAACCAAACCCTTAGCACACATGGCATCTTGTGCCCACATATTTCCATCTCACTTTGCACAACAAAATCCACGTACTACTCAGAACATAATGTCCACAACCAATGAAATTAACGCCCAAGAAGTCTCATTTATATAACATAAAATAAATTTTTAGTTTCTAAACCAATTAGGAAATCAACGAGAAAAGAAGAAGTTATTTTTTTTTGAAATCATTTGAATGAAGAAAATACCCTTTTCAAATAAAATACAACATCAAATAAGATATTGCCTTTAGTATATGATTTACTAAATTAAAACTTAATAGAAATTCCTTTTTAAGTAAGATTAAATCTCAAACGGGTTAAGGAAATTTAATTGAGAAACTAATTGAAATAAAATATAACAATTATTGGAATAT
>ML349255.1:0-38423 GCA_005239505.1 Nicotiana paniculata | reverse complement strand
ATATATATATATATATATATATATATATATATATATATATATATATATATATATATATATATTGGCGAGTTCAAATTTAAAAGGTCATACAAATTAACGTAATACTAATTCCTTTATTTTGAATCACTATATTACTAACAACTTAGTAGGACAGGAGGAAATGATTCAACATAGTAAATTTACTTTAAAAAATAATTCATCAGACTAATAGTTTCAGGAAAAGAATTCAAGGAACAACGGCAAGTTAATAACTCAATGTCAATAACCCGATCCTCAAAGCTCAGTGGAAACCGAAATACAAATTATCAAAGTCTTGTACAAATGAACTAGGGTATTATTAGTATCCAGCTATAACCAATCCCTAAGTGAAATGTAAAACTACCGAATAACTTGCACAATCAGAAAGAAACACATAAGTACATATATTGATGCAGCGTGCATCCCGATCCCACCAATCCTCCCTTAGTCCAATTACATTAACAGTAATATATATATATATATGCGTGCAACACGATCCCACCAATCTTTCCTTATTCCTCCTTAACAATTACAATAATAGTAAATAATATTTAATATATTGCGGTGCACAACCCGATCCCACCAGTCCTCCCTTATTGCTCCTCAATATATCAGCCTTATTCCTCCTATTGCGGAATGCAACCCGATCCCACCTGTCCATCCTTATTACTCCTGTTGCGGCGCGCAACTCGATCCCACCAAACATTAATTTAAATCAACAACAACAACCAATCCACAACTCAATTACCATAATTTCTACTACCAAGAGTATGAGTACACAACAACAAGAGAATCACGTAAAAATAAAAAGAATACAACAACCTTTACAAAAACAACAAGACATGTAAGGCACGTGATAACTACACAGGTAATCACAACAATTTAGACATGTAGCATATATGAACAAAGTCATAGAGGAACTCACAATTAAGAAGTAACGAAACAACAAGGAAGGCAATAACTTCAACTAAGGCAAATAAGGCCAAACAACGAGCAAGAGGTAAATAAACGCTAACAACATCATATAGAGCATGTAAGTGTAGCCTAACCACAAGATACCACATATTATGACAATTTGATCAAAGGCATGGAAAAAGACTGGACAATCTAACCTGTCAACACCACATATAAACTGTGTACCCAATTGTCATCTTGCGTACACATCTTTCACATATCGATATAGCACAAGTGACTCAATTCCTAAGAGGTTGTTTCCCCCACACAAGGTTAAGATACTTACCTCAATAGCATAAAATCCTACTCCAGGATGCCCTCATCTCTGGACTCGGTCTCCAAAATCTCCGAATCTAACCATAATCATATTAATACTATCAACATAGGCTAACAAATTGAATTCCATAATAAAAACTACAAGATATGCCAAAAATTCGAAATCAGCCAAAACCTAGCCCCTGAGCCCACGTCTCGAACCAGTCAAAAATGACAGAATTAGAAACCTCGTTCTTTCCCAAGTCTAACCATATAAAATTCATCAAAATCGGACTCCATTTGGTCCCTCAAATCCTCACCTCTAACTCTCCAAAAGTCAAGCCCTAACTCCCTCAATTTCACTTTGAAATCATCAATCAAATCTCAAAAACAAAGATGGATTCATGAAATATAACCAAAACCGAGTAGAGAACACTTACTCCAATTCATATGGTGAAAATCGCCTCCAAAATCACCCAAATCCGAGATCCCCAACTCAAAATATGACCAAATGAACAAAGCCTTATTTTATATATTTTCTGCCAGATATTCTTCCTCGTTTCTCATGCCAAACGATCTCGAAACTTGCTTTTTATGCCTCCAGTGGATTCCTTGTGAAATTCTAGTCAAATTAGGCTTTTGAATCACTAAATTTGACCTTATAATAAAGGAGATATGTTGATATCAATATTTGCAAATAGTGCAGATTTTTAAATACGCCGTCAGTGGCAATTCCGTAATTAATTTGAAAAATCTGACAACCTAATTCTTAGTATAATGACCATAAAATCCTCATACGATGTCCAAATTCGACGATTCTTTTTGCTACGGATCCGTAATGATGATACTGGTCTAAGCTTCAATCAAAAAAGAATTCGGAGCTCATTTGTTCAATATGATATCATTTATGCCTTAAGAAGCGGCGCCGAAACATATCAAATCAACTCGGAATGAAATCAAATTTTGCACACAAGTACTAATATATCATACGTAGCTACTTGTGCCCCCAAACTATCGAGCAAAGTGTAAATTCTCAAAACGAGCGGTCGAGTCGTTACATTCTCCCCCACTTAAACATACGTTCGTCCTCGAACGTGCCAATAGTTGTTCCACAGCTATCAAACCACTGCATGAGCTCACCATACATACACCCGGAGGTGATTACTCATCACCCAAACCTATGTAGGACTGACAATGCAATTTAACCGAAGATCTCACTTCATCCTTCGTATATAACCTTAGTCCAAAACCTTAGGACAGAACCAAATCTCAACATCTGAAATTCATCATAGGACTCGGATCTCGCCTCATCCCACTGTATAACCTGAACAAGCCAAATCGAGCTATAATTCCAACCCAGGGTACAATCTCACAATGTTCCACACAACTTAAATGCCCGTAGCAATAACTTCTGACCACCATAGTTGCCCAAATAACATTCTGGACGTCGACAATACACTTCACATTGAATAGAACTTTGTTCCGGACCTCCAAAACGCTGCCCATGATAAAGAAACATGCAGGGACTCATAACCACCCATGCAGTCAACAAGTCAAGAAGCTCTCTCGTCCGTCAAGGGCCATTGCCCAAATCTTAGCAGAACTAACCTCATTCTTCCAGACACTCCTCACCCTCAATAAGATAGTGCGAATCTCAGGTCTAAGAACCTCATCTCAGCCAATACAAGCAGTACAACTAACAGCTCATCACGGAACCACACTGATTCTCATGCCACACAGCTCGTACACCAACTCAGCAATAACTTAGTTATGCAGTACAAATAGAAGGAAAGCAAGGTATAAAAGTTATCTAACAAGTACAACATGTGTGACAACAAAAATACAGTTTCATTAAATCATCCAATAGAGGGGAAACAAAATACCAAATAAACACAAGGAAAAGGAATCCCACATAACATCCGCTGCGGCATGCAGCCCGCTCCCAGATACTCATCAAGTCAAAGTGCTCAGGTTCACTGATCAAATGAATATTGGTATCAAACACAATAGAGTGCACAAGTATAACTGTGGGAAAATGAATAGAATGAACAAAACATGGAAGAAATCAAGCATAACTAAGGTGCAATGAACCAGTCAACATCACGAGGGCCATTTCGCCCACATCGCCATAAGGCATGAACGAAATTACAACAAGCTTGGAGAATAATCATACAACCTCACATCCCATCAAGGCATAAGAATAGCACATAAAATAGACCAGGGGCACAAATAAAATCCATTATTCCTGGTAACATAACCGTGATAACAATCTCACAAGAGCACCCAAACTTGACCTGATATAAAATACATATTCTCGTTGAGCTTTCAAATAGCCCCCAACCCAAATCTTGATCATTCCCAAATAGGTAAATATCCTCCCAAAAGTCCATCGAAACTTATCGATAATGTATGCTATCAGTTGTCGCGCCTCCTTTTTTCCCTCGCGGAATCGGGTTTCGACATTCATTTGGGACAAATCCCTTCCTTTTGGGAGAGGGATATGGAAAATGAAGAATCGCCACCTAACGGATTTATGGTACGTTAGGGAACCTAATGAAAGTAATTCATGAAACCAGTCTACGTCACCAGAGATTGGGTAAGGGCTTGAAATTACCTTGAGAGGAAGGTGTTAGCCACCCCTAGAGGTCCACAATGGTGGGTCCCGACCGAACTTATTTAGTAAATTAGCCATTTAGCAGATAAGCAGTCTAATCACACATATGTAAGTAAGATAAAAGTAGTTTAAAAGGTAAGCAGTCTGAGCATACATATGTAAATAAGATAGGGGAGTCCTAAGTTATTAGCCTATAGGATCACATCTATACAATGTACGATAATCCTTCCTCAACTAGGGGGGTTACACGTGGCATTATTGTACATGTCATCATATCCTTTTACTACCCAAATACCCTCTCTTTAGCGGTTATATAAGCGATTTTAATTAATGAACTCTAAGCGTGCTTTACCCGTCCCTTCCTCGTGGCCCTGGAGGTGTTTAGGACCTCTGAATCTAGGGCAGTTCTAGACTCTCCTAAGGTGTTAAGAAGGGAAAAATCTAAGCGACAACAAAGAACAAACATGACTATCAAATATGAAACAATTAAGAGACTCATGTTTACCTCCACACATAAACATATAATTAGCACGTCTCAAACACAGATTTCAGAGAATTTCAGAAAGTCCTAGGACAGGATATCTAGGGGAACATAACAAGCAGAGAATATGCTGTATTGTTTTAAGGCGAAGTGGCGTAAACCTGATCAGTTTGCCTACTAATTTTAGAGCCTGTTGAATCTGGGCTGTCACAAATAAACAAAACATAGTTTTACAACCATTTGTAAGGCCTTAATTACCTATAAGCTTGCCTAGGCGTGGTTCACTAATACCCTATAACACGTCGTCTAGAATGCAGACAGAATTCTGGAAATTGACTAAAGGAAAATAAACAGTTTGAGTTTTAATACATCCTATAAACATGCTTGTCTAGGTGCTGAGGCTGTTCTTTTAAGCATCTTTATAAACAAGACAATTATTTATTTAGGCGACATGATTTAAAGCAAATGCACATGCAGTCCTAAAATAGGATTTCTAATGCACATAGAAAATGGTCATTTTTATTAGGCAGGATTACAGCAGTAGCCTAACGACATGATTTCTAGGTGATTGTAACTTATGAAGAAGCAAAATTTCGTGATAATGAAGTACTGAGCTATAACATGTTTTCTAATATGCAAAACCAGTAAACGTAATTATCCTAAGGCAGGGTTTCTAATGCAAATAACACAACAGTGCTACAACATGATCTCTAATGCAAGTAACATTATACACGTCTAAGGCATGATTTCTACCGCAAATAAGCATAGTATAAACCTAAAGCATGATTTCTACCCAATTTCCCCACAAAATCGTATAAAAATCCCTACCCTTTTACTAATTTCCCCAATATCTGTTTACAAAGAAGATTATTACAGACAAGAATTGAATGAATTACATGAATAAATATAAGCCAACTATAGGGAGCCTGAGATAGGCCCAAAGTGAACCTGGAAATACTAGGCCTTCAAAACAGCATAGGATGCCAAAGTCTCATAGCCAATAGGGTGTCCTGGTGTGTCAAAGTTCCCTAAGGACCTCAGGGATCCCGGCCAATGCTCACACCAAGATCCTTTGAATAGGGAAGTGATTATGTGCGGTGTGGAAAAGGCCAGCCCCAGTGTGCCAGAGTTCTGAGGAATCTCATGGATTCATAGGCAGTATACACACTAGAGGGGCAGAACTTAAGAATCTAAGAGTATAAGTGAGAGCGGTTGACATATTTTTGAAAGAACTTGTTAAAGATAGTGTAGATATAACACTTTTAAGAGTGAAAAGGTTTTCAGGAAGAGAAATAATTTTAGGAAAATGCCAGGAGTGAAAAACAGTTTTGAAATCAAGTCTGAAAAGAATAAATATTCAACATACAACCACACAAACTCAGAGTGCTCAGACTCACAACCATTCAGCAATCAGTTTTACAAACAGAGGTCAAGGGGTTGGGAACATAGAGAGAGCTTCACATCAGAAACACATGAACAGGGTCAACGGGGAGCATATGGAACAATAATTTTACAGAACAACTAGGAGTCTACTGATTCAGAGACTTAACAAGTCAGTCATGGTAAAAGGCAATTAAAACATAGAGACAGAGCATGGGAATAGTCATACATGGGTGCATTAGTCATACCAATTAGGATCAATCAAACACATTATGAGTCTAAGACACTAACATGAGCATACTAGTAGAGGGGAGTAAACATGAACTGAACAAACACGCAAACAAGACAAATGAGATCTAGGCATGCTCGATTAAACACTTGAACTGGAGAGGGTAAAACTTAAACATACTGGGTAAATCAGTAAACAGGAATACAATTAAATACATAGCCAATTAACTAGTGTAGGAATAAGAATGGATTTACATAAAGGAACACATAACTTGAGTTTCAGAATAGAACTAGAGACATACCAGTTAAGGAAGCAAAGTGCAGAATGTAAGGCAAGTAGAGTTACACTATCTAGCCTTGGCTTTCAGCCTGCTAGACCAACAGTTAGCACAGGTAGCAGGGAAAAAAGAGAGAATTTGAGAGAGTGTGTGTATTCTGAACTAATTGTTCGTATCCTAGAGGTAATACAAGAGTGTATATATATATTACTTAGGGAGTGGAACAAGTAAGGTAAAGAGAATCAAATTTCAATCAATTAAGGATCAATCAACCAAATCACATAATCAATTCTTATAGGGAGTCCGGAAAAGATCCCTTTAATTGGGGAATAGTCAATTAACGGTCATAGTAAGGTTCAATTAAGGTAATGAATCAAAATCATACCATATAGAGAGTCAGTAAAAATCCCCAAACTACTGCCCACTAATTAAGGCGAGTAAAATAGGGAAAACAGGTCCAAATAAGGAAACCAGTAAAATCCCAACACACGAATTTCAACAGGGCAGTTAACAGGAAATAATCAGTAAAAATCTTCAAAGAGTACTAACTTTATAGGAACGAATTATTTGAATCCTTAAATAGAAATCAACCAAGTAAGAATCCCAAAGGGTTCTTATTTTAACAAGAAAGAAATCGTTCAAATCCTTAACAGAAGTCAATCAAGTAGAAATCTCACAAAATACCGATTTTGACAGGGAAAATCATTTAAGCTCCTAAATAGAATAAGTTAATAGGACTGGTTCCCAGAGATAAGCTCAATATCGAAACAAAAAAATGAAGAAATAAGTGTAACACACAGAAACATACACGAGGATCAGTCAAGCTAGTAAAGAACAATTAGTTTAAACACTGAAAAAGTTAGAAGGAAACCCCTTTTGAAATAATACTTAGGGAAAACCCTAATTTCATAAGAAAGCAAATGGAATCAAAATAGTTAACCAAAACTGGAGATCTTCAAGAAAAAACACCAGATAATACTCGAACCGTTTCATATGTACAAAGATCTAAATGAATTCGAGTAGTCGTAAACTAGGGTTTTCAGAAAAAAACAGTAGAGATGAAAGAAACTCGGTCAAAACTATGGATTCAAACTAAAAATAGGAGGAAACCAATACTCACAAATGAGAAAGGCCATAGACAGGCCGCTAAATAATTTTTAGGCAGAATCCGATTGGCTTTCCTTGAGATATCCTCAAGGAGTCGTGAAATCAAAGAGCCAGGGTGTATAAGAGACTAGTGGTGGTCGGAGAAGGCATGAAAATACCATAGAAGGGGCTTCTCGCTGGTGATGATGATTAGGGTTAGGGTGAGCTTGAGAGAGAATGGAGAGGAGGAGGGATCCAAGGGCGGCCAGGTCGAGTGAATGATTAGGAGTTAGGGTTAGCTGGGATCAATTATCGTAAGGGTTGGTGTGTACCGTTGGTCTAAAGGATCAACGGCCACGATTGGACGAGATTATTGGGTCGGGTAGGAAGGTTGGGCTTTGGGATGAATTGGGCTGGTGGTTTTTTGAGGGTTTGGGCTAATATAGTGGGTTAGGTCCGAAAAATTAAAGGAATTAAAAAGGCTATTTGTTAAATACCCAATTAATTGATAAAATAATTTGTAAAAAGATAATTAAAAAATTGTAAAAATAATTTTCATGCATAAAAATGTTTTAAGACAATTACTCAACATTTAAAAAAATACAAAAGGCTATTTTATTGTAAAATAATGTAATAATTCATACATGGGCTATAATTGCAAAGTTATTGCAATTGTGACGCAAGAAATGTAAATATAGCAATTTGTGAAATAATTAAAGCTTAGTATAAATAAAAATAGTAGAATTAATTCATAAAGTTATTATAAAATCATTTGTGATGCAATTAATAATTATTTATATAAATTAAATATTGCGCTAAATTAATTTTAAAAATGTAGAAACTATGGAAAAATATCAATTGATGCTAATGCATAGTTTTGAAGGTATATATGCATTTAAAAAATATTATAGGGAAACAATAGCTGCCTCTCTTTACCCGGGAAGGAGGAAAGAGTTGTGGGGTAAATATATGATGGCCAATTTTGACTGAGTAAGGTGTTTTGAGAGACATAGGCCACACTCTAGTTTCTGAGCTGCCTACATATCCCTGGTTTTACAGGAATCAGGCCGTGTGTAGTTCTGGATTCATCGGCAGAGTATACCGATGAAGTTACCACAAGGATGGTCATGAAATTTCAGGATAGGTGAAGAATGGTTATGGTGATTGGTCAGGTTTGAGATAACATGAAGGAAATGGAGCGAGATTGCTCCGTTGGGGTAATGGTTTCTTATCGGGTCACCAACAAGTAAAGAGATACTACGAGCATATATTTGTGCGGAAATTTAAACATGATGCAGATTCCCTTCGGACCATGAGAATTGTCTTCGGACTGTTGAGGATGACGTCCTTAGACCATGATGTCCTGGGCCATGAATTGTTTAGTGAGGGATTCGTAGGCCATGAAATGATGTTCTCGGGCCATGAAAATGGTGCCTCCGAATCATGACGCCTTTGAATAATGATATGCAACTTAGGGTGATCCTCAGGCCATGACATGGTGTCTTCCGGCTATGAGGATGATACCTTAGACTATGATGCCTTTGGACACGTTGGCGATATTTCAGCCCATGAGATGCAATGATGATGTTAAGAGCAACAAGACAAGGCTTAGTCTTGTGAAGTTGAGGGAAGAGCTTAGCCCGAAAGAAGAGCAAATAGATAGTGCCGAAGAGATAACACTTAGTCATGGGCAAATAGAAAGGCAATGATTGGCCTTATGCAAATATGGAGGCAGGGTTTAGCCTCATGCAAATGAAGGCAGAGCTTATACTTATGCAAATATGTAGGCAGAGCTTAGCCTCATGCGGATGGAGACAGAGCTTAGTCTCATGCAAGATTCGAGACAAGGCTTAGTCCCATGCAAATGAAGGCAGAGCTTAGCCTTATGAAAATATGGAGGCAGGGCTTAGCCTCATGCAGATGGAGACAGAGCTTAGTCTCATGCAAGATTCGGGACAGGGATTAGTCCCATGCAAATGAAGGCAGAGTTTAGCCTTATGTAAATATAGAGGCAGGGCTTAGCCTCAAGCAGATGGAGACAAAGCTTAGTCTCATGCAAGATTCGGGACATGGCTTAGTCCTATGCAAATGAAGGCAGAGCTTAGACTTATGCAAATATCGAGGCAAGGCTTAGCCTTATGCAGATGGAGACATAGCTTAGTCTCATGCAAGATTTAGGACAAGGCTTAGTCCTATGCAGAATAGAATAAATAGCCGGTGATAGCATATTTTTCTTAGCTGGAAGTCGATTCGGTATCGTTGTTGTTATGAAGGTCGTGACTTTTGGGGCATGTATATTCTTCGTTCCTGCAACCAAAGAAAAATTGTGAGTTCTGTAAAAGGGGAGGTCAGTTTGTGCCTCCGTCGGTTCACTTGCTTGGTCTAAAGATCCTGTTCAAATCATTGGGGGCAACGTTTGCTAAACAAAGTTATTTTACAGGCAAGCATGCATAGTTTTCAAAGACATAGAAAAATATATTTTTTTGAGAAGTTTTAGATGAACCAATGACTGTGACACGATCCGAGACATTGCGACTTCTCTTGCTTCGAAATTTTGAGGGTCCTCCTCAAAATTCTGACCCAATTTCTGATTGTAGGGGGAAATAATATTTTTATTGAATTGTGACCGAACCCATAGGGCTGCCTACGTATCCCCTCTTAAATGGGATTCAGGTCGGGCGTAGTTCAATTTACATCATTTTCGAAAAACATAAACAGTTACACATAGTATCGCTTGACTGCATCTTAGTTAATAGGTTTTGGCCAAACTTCTCCATCCATTTCCGCAAGTATGAGGGCTCCTCCTGTCAATACCTTATGAACCATGTAAGGACCTTTCCAATTGGGAGAGAATTTCTCTTTGGCTTTGTCTTGATGTGGGAATATCTTCTTCAACACCAGCTGCCCCGGTGTAAACTGTCTCGGCTTAACTCTTTTGTTGAAGGCTCTGGACATTCTGTTTTGATAAAGCTGCCCGTGACATACTGCGTTCATCCTCTTTCCATCTATGAGGATAGCTGCTCATAACGGTTTCTTATCCATTCTGCATCGCTGAGCTAAACTTCCTGTATGATCTTTAAAGAAGGAATCTCCACTTCAGCAGGAATAACCACTTCAGTAACGTAAACCAGTAAGTAGGGAGTTGCCCCGGTTGATGTGCGGGCTGTTGTATGGTATCCCAGTGAAGCAAATGGTATCTTCTCGTGCCATTGTTTGTGATTTTCTACCATCTTTCTCAGTATCTTTTTGATATTCTTGTTGGCGACTTCTACAACTCCATTCATCTGAGGTCTATAGGCTGTGGAGTTCTTGTGCTTGATTTTGAAGGTCTCACACATGGCTTTCATCAGATCGCTGTTGAGATTGGCGGCATTATCAGTGATTATGGACTCCGGAATTTCGAATAGGCAAACAATCCGGTCGCGCACAAAATCTTCCATGACTTTCTTAGTCACTGCCTTGTAAGATGCTGCTTCGACCCATTTAGTGAAGTAATCAATGGCTAACAAGATGAACCGATGCCCATTTGAGGCGGTGGGCTCGATTGGACCAATGACATCCATTCACTAGGCGACGAATGGCCAAGGTGAACTTGTTGCATTGAGCTCATTTGGCGGCACTTTTATCATATTTGCATGTATTTGACATTGGTAGAATTTTTGGACATACCGAATGCAATCTGTCTCCATGGTCATCCAGAAATAACCGGCCCTGAGTATCTTCTTGGCCAAAACAAAGCCATTCATATGCGGGTCGCAGGTTCCAACATGTATCTTTTCTAGCAACTTAGAAGCTTCTTTCGTGTCGACGCATCTCAACAATCCCAAATCAGGAGTTCTTCTATATAGGTTTCCTCCGCTATGGAAGAAATTGTTGGACAATCTCCGAAGCGTGCGTTTTTGAGTATGGTTTGCATGCTTCGGGTATTCCCCTTTTGTCAGATACCTTTTGATGTCGTGGAACCAAGGCTTCCCATCTGTTTCTTCTTCAACATGAGCATAATATGTCGGCTGACTATGGATCCTTACTGGGATAGGGTCAATGAAGTTCTTGTCTAGATACTGTATCATTGATGACAAAGTGGCCAATGCATCGACAAACTCGTTCTGAACCCTAGGAACATGCCGAAACTCTATCTTCGTGAACCTCTTTCTAAATTCCTGCACATGGTGCAGATATGGCAGTATCTTGGAATTCTTGGTGGCCCATTCTCTTTGTACTTGGTGCACAAGAAAATCTGAATCGCTGATTACCAACAACTCCTGAATATTCATGTTGATGGCCATGTTGAGTCCTAGGATGCAAGCTACTCTGCCATGTTATTGGTGCAGGGAAATCTGAGTTTAGCAGATAGCGGATAATGTTGGCCAGTTTCTGATACCAAGACAGCTCCAATAGTGACTCCTTTGAAATTTACCGCTCCGTCAAAGAACATCCTCTAACCGTCGTAGGATTCATCAATATCCTCTTCTATGAATAGAACTTCTTCATGGGGAAAATACATTTTCAGGGGTTCGTATTCTCCTTCCACAGGTTTTTCAACAAGATGATCTGCCAGTGCCTGTCCTTTGACTGCTTTCTTAGTTACATAAACAATGTCGAACTCACTCAAAAGGATTTTCCACTTAGCCATCTTGCTAGTGGGCATAGGTTTTTGAATGATATATTTCAGGGAATCCATCCTTGATATGAGGTACGTTGTGTAAGCATAGAAGTAATGCCTCATCTTTTGAGATATGCAGGTCAAGGCGCAACAGGTATGTTCCAATAGAGAGTACCGCGCTTCATATGGAGTGAATTTCTTACTCAGGTAATAGATAACTTGTTCCTTTGTTCGTGTCTCGTCGTGCTGTCCCAAAACGTAGCCGAAGGCTCCATCTAACACTGCGAGGTAGAGTAGCAAAGGTCTGCCTGGCTCTGGCAGGACCAAAACTGGTGGTGATGATAGGTACTCCTTGATCTTGTCGAAATACCTTTGACAATCCCCGTTCCAACTAGTTGCAGCATCTTTCTTCAATATCTTGAAAATTGGCTTACATATGACAGTGGACTGGGCTATGAACCGGCTGATGTAGTTTAGCCATCCTAGAAAACTCATTACATCTTTCTTACTCTTAGGTGGTGGAAGCTCCTGGATGGCTTTGAATTTTGATGTATCCGATTCTATCCTTCGGCGGCTGACAATGAACCCAAGTAACTTTCCGGCAGGGACCCCGAATGCACACTTTGCAGGGTTTAATTTCAGGTTGTACTTCTGCTGTCTGTCGAAGAACTTCCTCAAATTTGCTATATGATCTGTGGCTTTCTTGGATTTGATGATGACGTCGTCCACATGCACCTCGATCTGCTTATGTATAATGTCATGAAAAATGGTAGTCATAGCCCTCATGTAGGTGGTCCCAACATTATTTGGACCGAATGGAATCATCTTGTAACAGTACACCCCCATGGTGTAATGAAGGTTGTTTTCTCCGCGTCTTCTTCGTCCATCCAAATCTGATGATAACCGGCGAAGCAATATACAAAGGACTGGAGTTCATGCTTGGCGTAATTTTCGATCAGAATGTGTATGTTTGGTAGTGGGAAATCATCTTTGGGGTTTGCTCTATTTAGATCCCGATAATCAACATAGACTCTGACTTTCCCATCTTTCTTTGGAACTGGCACGATGTTGGCTAACCAAGTTGGGTATTCAACCACCCCGAGGACCTGGCCTTGATTTGCTTGGTGACCTCCTCTTTGATTTTCAGACTCATATCAGGCTTGAATTTTCTGAGTTTCTGCTTTACTGGTGGACACATTGGTTTGTGGGCAACTTGTGAGCTACAATAGATGTACTTAACCATGCAAATATGTCCTCATACTCTTTCAGGAACTGTGTGTACTCTTCTATTTCTGATGCTGATAAGTGAATGCTGATGCGGCTCTCCTTGACAGTTTCGGAATATCCTAAGTTGGTTATCTCAGTTTCGTTCAGATTGGACTTGGGCTTGTTCTCAAAATCCTCTACTTCCCTGACGATTTCCTCTGGTATGACATCCTCTTCTTCTAAATCACTATCCTTTTGTTGCGTTGCCTCATTACATGTCACAATTGTCGGTTCATCAAGACAGGAAATAGTAATGCTGTATAGATAAGAATATGAGAGAAAATGGTAATAATAAATATCGATCCATTGAAATATAAAAGCAATTTTCAATAATTTAAAAAACCTTTTTGGAATACTGGAGGTTTTATTTAAAACAAATGTAAAAAAGGAAATAATTTTCTTAGTAAACAACAAAATAAACACTGCTGTTCAGCCTTGCTACACGGGGACTCGTCGGGCCCTCGATGGCCTGACAGTCCAATTCTTGAGGAATGATCCTTTGGCCTGAAAGTACAATTCTTGAGGAATGATCCTTTCTCTGCAGCTCGGATGGTAGGGCCTTCCTCCTCCTCCTCCTCGACAATTACACAATAGTCCATGTCAGCATCCTCTAGGAACAAGTTCCTCAAGGCGGCCAATGCTTCTTCCTCCTCTGATCCCCATATGATGTTGGGCTGCTGGAAAGTCTGACTCAGGTGTGGTATAGGCTGCTCAAGTGAATAGTACGGACCACGCCACGGCGGTGACCAATCATTGTATTCTTTCCAGGTGTACTGATACCCTAGCCCAAAGGTAGTACCATGATGTTTCAACTGTATTGGCTTAGAGATACCCTGAAGGTTTTTGCCAAGACCCTTGACGGGTTCATATCCTTTCCACGCTAGTACACTTTCTATCTTGCTGGTCCACCACTTATCTTTCTCAACTTCATTGACCCGCTCGATGTGATGATAAGTTTCTCCCCCGAGCCTTTTTCTATTATCAACCACCGGGATAGTCTGACGGTTGTAAATGGGGTTGCTACTATCTCCATGGATAATCACCTCTTAATGGTTCCATTCGAACTTCACTGCCTGATGCAAAGTTGATGCCACAGCCCCAGCGGCATGTAGCCATGGTCGTCCCAACAATAGATTATAGGATGCGGATATGTCCATCACCTAAAACTTGACATCAAACCATTTAGGCCCCATCTGTAAACAAAGATTGATTTCCCCAATGGTAGCCCTATGAGACCCGTCAAATGCCTTCACGTTCATGGTCCCTTCTCGTATTTCATGCAGGCCTTTGCCCAGCCTCTTCAGTGTTGTCAATGGGCAAATATTGAGACTGAATCCCCATCTATCAGAACTCTGGCAATGAAGTTTTCCTCACATTGCACGGTAATATGTAGTGCCCTGTTATGATTCAAACCCTCGAATGGCAGCTCGTCCTCGTTGAAGGTGATTTTGTGACTTTCCAGCACCTGTCCCACCATATTGGCCATTTCTCCGCCAGTGATGTTGTAGGTACATATGCCTCGCTTAACACTTTTAAGAGAGCATTCCTGTGCACTTCTGAATTCTGTAGCAGTGACAGGGTAGATATCTGAGCAGGAGTCTTGTTCAAATGATCTGTGACTGAATACTCTTTTGCTTGCACTTTCCTCCAAGGGTCGTCCGAGCCTGTTTCAATAACGGGCGGTCTGTTAGAAGCATGCTTACTGGATTCTCCCAAATGCTCTGGTGTATAGACTCTTCGTTTTCTGGTCATTCCTTGCGCAACGCTGGATTCTTCTATTTTGGTTTTCCTCTTCTTTTACCTTCGGCCACATAATCCCAAGGTATAACTTTAGTGTTGAAAGGTGGTGTGGTTGACACTATCGCTGTGAAAGGCGTGGTTACTTCCACCTCGAATGGGACACCCGCAGTTGCTGGGGGTGCTATCTCAACTTCAAATGGAACTGGTGCATCTATCTCAACCTCCACTATCGGCTGTATTTGTATTATAATAGGATTGAGCGTGACTGCGGGTTTCTTAGGATTGTCACCCTCTTTAATAAGCCCAATTGATCCCTCGGGATCCCATTCCTCATTTGTCTCTATCACATTGACACCTTCACCCCTATGATCTGGGAGGGGGTTGTTGCGGACGTTGGGTATAGCTTCTTTGGCCTGAATGACCTTATTATCAATCAAGGTCTGGATTTTATCCTTCAGTTTTCGACACTCGTCAATGGTGTGCCTTTTCATGCCATAATGATATGCACAGGTCTTGTTTGGGTTGACCCATTGGGATGGATTCTCCACTGTCGCAGCAGGGATATGAGTGACAGAATCGGCAACCTTCAGCCTTTCATACAGATGGTCAATGGGTTCGACAGTGGTAGTGTATTGTCTAGAGGGTCTGCGGTCAAAGTTAGGCCGAGGTCTTTGGTAGTTTGGGCGGGTTGGAGGTGACTGAAAGTGAGAGGGTTGGGAATTATATGTGTGATAACCAGTGGCTGGTTGGGAATATCTGTGAGGTGATGGTTGATATGTGGGTGGAGGTTCTTGGTATGTAAGTGGGGAAGTTTGATATACAAGTGGAGTTTTGGGTCCTTAGGCGACCGTTACTGTTCCTGCATCTTTCTTCTTCGATATACCCCCCGACCGCAATGCTTTGTTTGTGTCCTGCAATGCTTCAAAGTTTGTCACCATACCGCTTTTAATGCCCTCTTCAATCCTTTCTCCGAGTTTGATGATATCGGAGAACTTGTTGTTTTCAATAACCATCAATCTTTCATAGTTCTGAGGATCCTATGCTCTGACGAAGAAGTTGTTCATCTGTTCTTCGTCCAATGTTGGCCTGACTTTGGCTACTTCTGGCCTCCAACGAGTGGCATACTCATGGAAGGTCTCAGTGGGCTTCTTCTTTAAGTTCTGAATGTAGAAGACATCTGGCGCATTCTCTGTGTTAAACCTGAAGCTGTCCATGAAGTCAGACGCCATACTCACCCAATTGGCACACTTCTTGGGATCCTGGCTGATGTACCAGGATAAAACATCTCCTGTAAGACTCCTCATGAAAAGCTTCATTCAAATCTTTTCATCCTTTACGATCCCTACAAGCTTGTCGCAATAAGTCCTCAGGTGAACCCTGGGATCACCTGTTCCGTCAAATATTTTAAACTTGGGGGTTTTTTAATTCTCCAGCAGTTCTACGTCGGGCTGTATGCATAGGTCTTCATAGTTCAGACCTTCTATCCCTTTGCTCCCTTCGACGCCTTGAAATCGACTCGTCAACTTCTTTATCTCTTCAACCAGGTTCTTAATGAGCAAGTTCTTCTCAGTGGATTCTGGTGTATAGGATACGGGCTGAGTGGAGTGAGGTAGGGTTTCCATGTATATAGGGTTGTTGTGATGACCGGGAGTTTGGGTATAACGGTGATCATTGATGGAGTTCTGGGGTTCAAGAATGATTGGTGGTATATTTTGTGGAGTGTGGTAGGTGTTTTTCTGGTACTGTGGTGGGATAGTTTGATTTTGTGGTGGGATTGTACAATGGTGAGGTGCAGGAGGATTATGTGGGCGTTTGTTGGGTGTGTTTTGCGGTGGTGCAGGGTTCTGAGTGTTTGGATGGTTGATATCTGGGATATTGAGTGTGAGGGATAGATTTTTTAAGCTGCGGACTTGCTCGAGCTCACCCTGGAGTTCTAGTATTTTCTACTCAAGTCGTGATACCACATCATTTGGGGGCCTGAGTACCTCGACCATCAGAAGCTTATGCATGTTCAACATGTATGTTTTTGCCGTTCAAATCATCCATCTTTGCTTTCCCTTTGCCTTTTGGTGGAATAAGAATATGATAAGGTGGAGGGCCCCTGGATCTAGTATGATAAGCTGATGATGCCAGTATGCATGAACCAACCTTTGGGGAATGGGAATAATCAAAAGAAAGAAAGAAAAACAAAAGGTAGCCAAGTCAGTAAGAGTTCTAAAAAGATTATTTGCTGTATTTAAACACATATTGCGGAATGTAAATTCGCATCTTATTTTGGGAGCCTCATTGTGCCCGAGCTAGGACTAACGACAAGTTGTTTTGGAGAATTTTTATGCCAATAAATGCCTCATTTTATTAATATATATATATATATATAGACGAATCCCAAAACGACACTAAGATAATAAAAGATAGGTCACTACTGGATATTGGCCTTATTACATTTAGGAAAGACAGGTAAATCTAATCTACTTGGTACCAGAAGGACCTTCCCCAGGCTTGATCTTTCTGGCTCCATCAATCAGGTCCTATAGTTCGCGCATGCCGAACAACAGGTATACATTTGCCAGCTGCCCTCCCTCGCTTCCTTCAACATTCTGGCAGTCAACGACCCTCTTTCTTGTCTTTCCTTCTAGCTCTATCAAACCCTGTTCCAGATATTCTACCCTTTCATTGGAGGTGATAGCCATTTCCCTCCATTCCCTGATTAATCTCTTGTCTGTCTTGTGTATCTCCTGATGTTCGGCCTCAGAGTCATGAATCCTCTTACGCAACTTGTTGTGCTTTACTTGGGTTTCTACATCTTCGTCTATGACCCTGTTTCCCCGACCGATTCCTGGCTCAACTTTCCCAGCTAAGTTATCCTCCAACCATGCCAGGTAAAAGAGTGCATGTCCCGCATGATACCTGTCTAGCTTGATGGTGTCTTTTCCCACAATAATCTTTGAGTGCCGCATATGCTGAGCTTGACACTTGTAAGGGATGTCGTCATCTTGAAAATCTGCCCGAAAATGACCTATCTTTGCGACTCACGGTATGATTTGCTTCCTGCCTACCTGCCTCATAACCTCGATGGGAACATAAGGGTATATTCCCCTTAACCCAATCAATACTAAGTGAGGAGCATCCCTTGAACTGATGATGAACTCGTAGGTAGGGAACCATTCAAACATCCACTGAACCTGATCCTCAGTCAAATTGTCGAAGAACTCCACCTATTACTTAGCACTCTCTGGTTGAACAAACATTTCCGGAATATAAGTCATCCGTTTAGGGTGATGGAAGGCAATATGGTCATTCCACACCCTTCATGGAAACTCCTGGCGATATTGACCCTTTTGGAGATGCTCCATTAACCACAACTGCAGCAGCAAATTTCAACCCTCGAAATGTTTGGACCCTTTTTGGCAGTGGTCCAAGGCCCGGTAGATATCATCAATAATCATAGGGACTATGGTGTATGTATGTCCCTCGATTCCTTCCATTAGAGTCTTGGTGACCATAGCCAATCTAGTGTGAATTCTTTCCCTTTTCGTTGGGAACACTATCATACCCAAGAAGCAAATAATGAACACGAAAACTCTGCGATGAGTATGTCCCAAGGAAGTGATGGCAAAATCATCATGGAAAATACAATAGGACATGCTATGACCGTATCTCTCATACAAGTAGTCAAATAGTATATAAGATTTCTTTAAGCACTCCAAATCGGCGTTCTTTTCAGACCCATCTTTTTTAGAAATCCCCTACTAGTGCGATTTTCTAGTACCAATAACCCAGGGCTGTCCCAAGGTAGCCCAGAAAATCCCCCGATTTCTTCTAGGAGCGGGGTCATTTCTATATCCCCGAAGCGAAACATTGATTTTTCACGATCCCAGAACATGGTTACAGCTTCTATCAACATGTTATTTGGCTGGATGTCTAACACAGAGGGAAAATTTCCCAGGACCTTCTTTACATGTTTTTTGTCACTTGAGGAAACATCTTCCCACCAGTCTAGTAGCAGTGGTGGTATATTTTGGACCATGCCGAACCTGGGACCTCGTGCCTCATTTTCTGCAAAACAAATAAAGTTAGACCATTTCCCCCTCTAGATTCGACTATTTATATATCGATGATTAGCATAATTGCATTTAGTTCTCCAAAATTAATGCACAAAACGTGGTTGCGTCCGTTAGGATTATGGAAACCCCGATAGAGTTTTGGATAAGGCTTATCTTAAAGGGTTATTATGTGGACAACACACTAACCCGACTAGGTTTGACCATGATGCATGTACAGTTATAATCAGAGTAAGGTTGCTTTGGGAGTCTATACTGGTACCCTCAAGCGGACAACTTGAGGGGGAAAGGCACGGAACCGTCGATTGCACCGCTGATCGACTAGTTTTACCGCAAATAAGCCTTTCCGAATTTAAAGGGTGATATATAGGAAGAGCGCAACAACTCATCAAGCATTGCTAAAGGATTCATTACGCACGAGTGGATTATGACGTCGAGCATGATTTATGCAGCAGTAAATAACATGTTGTCACGTATTTTCACGTTAGGAAAATAATAAATACGGTATTTAATAATTGAAAGACGTTTAAAAAAGGAAAACAAAGTAATAAGTCAGTTTCTGCAGTAAAGGAAATCATAAATGCTTAAAACGGACAATCAATTTCACATAAGGGGAAAGGGAAATGGTGTGAACATATTAGCAAAAGAAGCATGCTTAAGACTAATTTACAAAAATCAAGTTTGTTATGGTAAAATCCTAAAATCCCTAGCAGAGTCGCCATGCTGTCGCGCCCCCTTTTTCCCGCGCGACATCGGGTTTTGACATTCATTTGGGACAACTCCCTTCCTTTTGGGAGAGGGGTATAGAAAATAAAGAGTCGCCAACTAACAGATTTGTGGTGCGTTAGGGCACCTAATGCAAGTAATTCATGAAACCAGTCTACGTCACCTGAGATTGGGTAAAGGCTTGAAATTACCTTGAGGGGAAGGTGTTAGGCACCCCTCGATGTCCACAATGGTGGGTCCTGGCCAAACTTCCTTAGAAAATTAGTCATTTAGCAGATAAGCAGTCTAAGTACACATATGTAAGTAAGATAAAAGGAGTTTGAAAGGTAAGCAGTCTGAGCACACATATGTAAATAAGATAGAGGAGTCCTAAGATATTAGCCTATAGGATCACATTTGTACAATGCCCGATAATCCTTCCTCAACTAGAGGGTTACACGTGGCATTAGCGTACATGTCATCATATCCTTTTACTACCCAAATACCCTCCCCTTAGCGGTTATATAAGTGGTTTTAATTAACGAACTCTAAGCGTGCTTTACCCGTCCCTTCCTTGTGGCTGGAGGTGCTTAGGACCTCTGCATTTTGGGCAGTTCTAGACTCTCCTAAGGTGTTAAGAAGGGAAAAATCTAAGCGACAACAAAGAACTAACATGACTGTCAAATATGAAACAATTAAGAGGCTCATGTTTACCTCCACACATAAACATATAATTAGCACGTCTCAAACACAGATTTAAGAGGATTTCAGAAATTCCTAGATCAGGATATGTAGGGGAACATAACAGGCAGAGAATATGCAGTATTGCTTTAAGGCGAAGTGGCGTAAACCTAATCAGTTTGCCTACTGATTTTAGAACATGTTGAATCTAGGCAGTCACAAATAAACAAAACATAGTTTTACAACCATTTGTAAGGCATTAATTACCTATAAGCTTGCCAAGGCGTGGTTCAGGGATACCCTATAACATGTCGTCTAAAATGCAAATAGAATTTTGAATATTGACTAAAGGAAAATAAACAGTTTGAGTTTTAATACATCCTATAAACATGCTTGTCTAGGTTCTGGGCTGTTCTTTTAAACATCTTTATAAACAAGACAGTTATTTATTTAGGCGACATGATTTAAAGCAAATGCAAATGCAGTCCTAAAACAAGATTTCTAATGCACATAGAGAATGTTCATTTTTATTAGGCAGGATTACAGCAGTAGCCTAATGATAGGATTTCTAGGTGATTGTGACTTATGAAGAAACAGAATTTCGTGATAATGAAGTACTGAGCTATAACAGGTTTTCTAATATGCAAAACCAGTAAACGTAATTATCCTAAGGCAGAGTTTCTAATGCAAATAACACAACAGTCCTACAACATTATCTCTAATGCAAGTAACATTATACAGGTCTAAAGGCATGATTTATTCCACAAATAAGCATAGTATAAACCTAAATCATGATTTCTACTCAATTTCCCCACAAAAATCATATAAGAATCACTACCCTTTTACTAATTTCCCCAATATCTATGTACAAAGAAGATTATTACAAACCAGAATTGCATGAATAAATATAAGCTATACTATAGGGAGCCTGAGATAGGCCCAAAGTTAACCTGGAAATACCAGGCCTTCAAAACAGTCCAGGATGCCAAAGTCTCATAGCCAATAGGGTGTCCTGGTGTGTCAAAGTTCCCTAAGGACATCAAGTATACCGAGCAATGCTCACACCAAGATCCTTTGAATAGGGAGGTGATTATGTGCGGTGTGGAAAAGGCCAGCCCCAGAGTGCTAGAGTTCGGAGGAATCTCATGGATTCCTATGTAGTATACACATTGGAGTGGCAGAACTTAAGAATCTAAGAGTAGAAGTGAGAGTGCTTGACATAGTTTTGAAAGAACTTGTTAAAGACAATATAGAGAGAACACTTTTAGGAGTGAAAAGGTTTTCAGGAATAGAAACAATTTTAGGAAAATGCCAGGAGTGAAAAACAGTTTTGAAATCAAGTCTGAAAAGAACAAAGATTCAACATACAACCACACAAACTCAGAGTGCTCAGACTTACAACCATTCAGCAATCAGTTTTACAAACAAAGGTCAAGGGGTTGGGAGCATAGAGAGAGCTTCACAACAGAAACACATGAACATGGTCTAAGGGGAGCATATGGAACAACAACTGTACATAACAACTAGAAGTCTACTAATTCAGAGACTTAACAAGTCAGTCATGGTAAAAGGCAATTAAAACAAAGAGAAAGAGCGTGGGAATAGTCATACAGCGGTGCATTAGTCATACCAATTAGGATGAATCAAACACATTAGGAGTCTAAGAAACTAACATGAGCATACTAGTTGAGGGGAGTAAACAGGAACTGAACAAACATGCAAACAAGACAAATGAGATCTAGGCATGCTCGATTAAACACTTGAACTGGAGAGGGTAAAACTTAAACATACTGGGTAAAACAATAAACATGAATACAATTAAATACATATCCAATTAACTAGTGCAGGAATAGGCATGGATTTACATAAAGGAACAGATAAAGTTGAGTTTCAGAATTGAACTAGAGACATACCAGTTAAGGAAGAAAAGTCAGAATGTAAGGCAAGTACAGTTCCACTGTCTAGCCTTGGCTTTCAGTCGGTTAGACCAATAGTTAGCACAGGTAGCAGGGAAAGAAGAGAGAATTTGAGAGTGTGTGTGTATTCTAAACTATCTTTCCTGTCCTAAAGGTAATACAAGAGTGTGTATATATAGCAATTAGGGAGTGGAACAAGTAAGTTAAAGAGAATCAAAGTTCAATCAACCAAATCACATAATCAATTCATATAGGGAGTCCAGAAAAGATCCCTTTAATTGGGGAATAGTCAATTAATACTATTCCCCAATTAATGGTCATAACAGGGTTCATTTAAGGTAATGAATCAAAATCATACCATATAGGGAGTCAGTAAAAATCTCCAAACTACTGCCCACTAATTAAGGCGAGTAAAATAGGGAAAACAGGTCCAAACAAGGAAACCAGTAAAATCCCAGCACACAAATTTTAACAGGGCAATTAATAGGAAACAATCAGTAAAAATCTTCAAAGAGTACTAACTTTATAGGAAATAATTATTTGAATCCTTAGATAGAAATCAACCAAGTAAGAATCCCAAAGGGTTCTTATTTTAACAAGAAAGAAATAGTTCAAATCCTTAACAGAAGTCAATCAAGTAGAAATCTCACAAAATACTGATTTTGACAGGGAAAATCGTTTATGCTCCTAAATTGAATAAGTTAACAGGACTGGTTACCAGAGATAAGCTCAATATCGAAACAAAAAATTGAAGAAATAAGTGTAAAACACAGAAACATACACGAGGATCAGTCAAGCTAGTAAAGAAAGAATTAGTTTAAACACTGCAAAAGTTAGAAAGAAAATCCTTTTGAAAAAATACTTAGGGCAAACCCTAATTTCAGAAGAAAGCAAATGTAATCGAAATAGTTAACCAGAACAAGAGATCTTCAAGGGAAAACACCAGATAATACTCGAACCGTTTCAGATCTACAAAGATCTAAATGGATTCGAGTAATCGTAAACTAGGGGTTTTTAGAAAAACAGTAGAGATGAAAGAAACTCGGTTAAAACTATGGATTCGAACTAAAAATAGGAGGAAACCAATACTCAAAAAAGAGAAAGGCCATAGACATGCCGGTAAACAATTTTCAGGCAGAATCCGGTTGGCTTTCCTTGAGATCTCCTCAAGGAGTCGTGAAATCAAAGAGCCAGGGAGTATAGGAGAACAGTGGTGGTCGGAGAAGGCACAGAAACACCATAAAAAGGGGGTTCTCGTCGGTGACGGTGATTAGGGTTGGAGTGAGCTTGAGAGAGAATAGAGAGGAGGCGGGATCCAAGGGTGGCCGGGTTGAGTGAATGATTACGGGTTAGGGTTAGTTGCGATTAATTATGGTAAGGGTTGGTGTGGACCGTTGATCTAAAGGAGAAATGACCACAATTGGATGGGGTTATTGGGTCGGGTAGGCAGGTTGGACTTGGGGATGAATTGGGCTGGTAGGTGTTTGAGGGTTTGGGCTAATATAGTGGGTTATGTCTGAAAAATTAAAGGAATTAAAAAGTCTATTTGTTAAATACTCAATTAATTGATAAAATAATTTGTAAAAAAGATAGTTAACAAATTGTAAAAATGATTTTCATGCATAAAAATATTTTATGACAATTACTCAACATTTAAAAAATATAAAATGGCTATTTTCTGGTAAAATAATGTAATAATGCATACATGGGCTATAATTGCAAAGTTATTGTAATTATGACCCAAAAAATATAAATATGGCCATTTGTGAAATAATTAAAGCTTAGTATAAATATAAATAGTAGAATTAAGTCATAAAATTTTTATAAAATCATTTGTGATGCAATTAGTAATTTTTTATATAAATAAAATACTGGGATAAATTAATTTTAAAAATGTAGAAATTATGGGAAAATATCAATTGATGCTAATGTATAGTTTTGAAAGTATATATGCATCTAAAAAATATTATAGGGAAAAATTGGGTATCAATATCATTTATCCGATTCTCAACATGCCTTCACAATCCGCATACAAGAAATAGCCCGCATATAGGGACATCTAGCCCCAAAACTTTAGGAATACCAAAATTTCCATACCCGAACTCAACTACGCTAATCAAATGGCTGATACATCACTCACACCCCCTCATTTTACTGAAACACCCATATAGATTTTCCAGCCGCGTAACAAAAGCTGAACCTCAAAAGCCTCAAAACCCAGTAATCACCATGCCACTAACCACGCACCCGCAAACCAAAACTCAAGGGTCTTTCCTAAAATGCACGTTCTTCACATATGATATCCAACAATACCAGCCTTCTATTAACTTCTGATATCCGCCCAGGAGAAAACCATAATGTAAAAGATATTCCTTATGACCATAGCAGCCAACCGACTCAAGCCATTGCCGAAACCATCGAGAACTCTCCGAGATCTGTCCGGCCACAACTAAACCATTAGGACCGCATCTTCCCAACTCAATCGAGCCACATAAATCGTCCAAGCCAAGAATAGTGCCACAAATACCATTAGGGAATATCCATTCAAAAAATGACCAATTACTTCCATTGCTATGCTGACCCAACACAACAGAGCTGACCCATTTCTTCGGTTACTCCTACTATTTCCTCTGAGGTAACACTTCTCTCTATCGATACACAACTACCCTAACCAAAAATCATTGCAAAAAATTCCAGTGCAAGCCACGTGGCCCAGCAACTCATAAACCACCGTATCTCCCTTGAAGCACCCCATGATTCCCCGACCGAGATGCCCACGCTGAATAGACCTTCTATGAATTTGAAGCTATTTCTCCGACCCCCTATTGACACTAAACTGAAAATACATTAATGACGTAGAAACACCTTAAGTCCCAACATCATCCCATGCAAGATCTCATATCTTTGTCATATACATATTTCGGGAACCTTCCAATACCATCTATATACACTTCTTAGGCCAAAACTAAGGTAACACATGACTCTGTAATCTGAATGCCGATGGTGGACTCCCCCACTTGGCCCGAAGCCATAGAAAACAACATCTGATGATCCGCAAAACTAACCTTCACAGCTCGACAACACCAATCACAAGGTACTCAATTCATCCACTAAGCGCATGTCCATTCTCGTGACCGTCAAACTCGCTTCCTTCAGTGCCTTGAATGACAATATGTACCTTCCAAAGAGTAGAAATCTCATATGAACCACATATTCCCCAATACCACTAACTATCCTCAATCAACATCCACCTCGTGACTCTACCACAATCTCGACGACTAGTCAACCAATTAAACCTTCCCAAGCTCGTACTCATCCACCAGATGCCGGAACCCGTTGCACCTCCATGTGAACAACTGAATAGTCTCTCAATACCCCTGTATCTTCAGTCTGGACGACACGTTGAGACAATGTCTGAGCATCCATGACTCCCTCGTAGTCCATCTGTAGCATCACGAACCACTAGCGCATAGCGGTCATTGAGAGCGTAATATCATACATACGTGGGTGTAAAGGAACATAAGTTATATGCTTCTATCTGAATCAATATCGCACGATAAGGATTGAAAGAAGAGATATTATCCTAATAGTTCTGTAGCCTCTCGAAGATAAGTACAAACGTCTCTGCACCGATCCGCAAGACTCTACTAAACTGCTTATGACTCATAACATATATGAACCTAGAGCTCTGATACCAACTTGTCACGATCCAAACTCCCTCCAAAGAGTCATTATGGCACCTAGTCTCTAAGACTAGGTAAGCCTAACATTAACAGAAATAACGATAATATTTACTAACTTCGAACAATTCCGAAATAGAAATCTCTAAACAATTTATAATCCCAAAACCGTTAGTACAAGTCATAAGCCTTTCTAGGAGTAGTTGTACAAAATGAATACATCACTGTTCCAATACAAAAGGAAACAATGGAAATAAGTATAATAGAAGGTGACTCCGAGACTTGGGAATGCATCAACAGGTTTACCATGAGTCTCCACAGCAATGATCCGCACAACTACTTGATGTGCCAGAGAATTTCAGCACATTTAATACCGATTGCTTAGATTTTAGCTCGTTTTAAATGCAATTGTATTTTATACTTATGTAATTTTGATGTTTTTCAGTGCATGAAGCTTGAGGACCCAAAAACATGGAAATGGAATCTAAAAGTCGCAAAAGGACAAGAATAGGCAAAATGCAACCGCAGAGTTGAAAATGCGGACCGTAAAGCCAACATGCGGACCGCATAATGCTCAGGGGAACCGTAGAGTCCAATAATTAGTTTGGCCAAATCCAAGTGAAGAAATGCGGTCCATTATGCGGCTGCATAACAGGTTTGCGGGCCGCATAATGGATCGCAAACCTCCTGTAGAAGTGGCTGAGAGCAAAAATGCGATGACACTTTGAGGCCGGATATCAACAATGCGGAACACATAACATGAATGCTACGACTTCTTGGAACCTAGGGTTTCAAAGATGCGGTGGACTTGAAGAGAATGCGGACCACATATCTGTTATGCGACAGAAATGCGGTCGCATATTTGACCTGAAAGGGCATTTTTGTCTGAAATTGGCCCCGAGTTTTAGCCCACTATAAATAGATTTATTAGGGTTTTGTGGGGGCATCTCTTCTCAAAAAAGAGCTACAATCCAAACTTTGAATAGTCCCATCTTTTGGAAGCTTTGAAGTGAAGAATCTTGCCCTTTTGTAAGCATTATGACAATAATATTCTCTTCTTTTTGTATTTTAGCATGTGTGGCTAGTATTAAATATTAAGGTTGTGGACCCTAATGGGTGTAATGTCAATGGGTTTATAACATTGAATATATGTATAATGGTTGGTTGATATTTATTTACTTCTCATTATTCATTTATTGTTAGTGGTTGCAAACATTAACAAGCGCCATTATATTCTTCTCTATTTGGAAAAGTGAGTTAGGGTTTGGTAGAAGTAAATATCAAAGACTCAAGGTTTTAAACCTTGTTTAATGGAATCACTTAGGAATAAGTGAATTTTATTTGGAATAAATTGATTACACTTAATTGCAGCTCTTTTATATTTGGAAAAATCATAAAGAGAAATACTACCCAACTATTGGAAAATATTGGGTAGTCATTTAGAAATCATTTGCATATCAAAAAGGACCTTCCATTAGAAATATATTATATTAACACCTATAGCAATACATTTCATTGAGGGGGACACAACCTTGATTTAGATAATCAAATTAATTACAACCTTATTTAATCATACTTGTTATTATTCCACTAATTTACAATCCAATCTATTACAATACTCTTGTTACTCTAACGGAATAGAAATACGATTTAAGTTAATATTCACACTACTCAAGTAAACTTTTCCCGCCTATTCCCTGTGGGATTCGACCCCAACCTCTTTGAGTTACTATATTTGACATCGATTGCTTTACACTATTTTAAGGTGTAATTTGAGCATATCAAATTTTGGCGCCGTTGCCGAGGAATACAGTTTTGAAATTACTAACTAGTGTGCACTTTACTTTACATCTTTTCTATTCCATCACATTTTGCTTTCTTTGCTTGGTGTGATAGGTGAGAATGGACGATTACGATGAAGATGAGAATCCCTTTGCGCACATTGAGGAATATCTTGATGATACCAACGCTATCCTTCCTCCATGGGTTGAAACTGCTATATTCAAAGTAGAACACAGGTTAATCCTAATGGTTAAAGCAGAAGGATTATTCAGAAACTCTACAGATGATGATCCAATGCAACACCTTAGGAACTTCTTGGGTGTGTGGGCCATGCATAAATAGAACAATGTAATAGACGACACCTTGAGATTGCGAGTATTCAAATACTCATTGACTGGAGAAGCAAGAAAGTGGATTCAAAATCTACCCCCTCAATCTATCACTTCTTGGCCCGAGCTTGTCTGTGCCTTCTTGTCCAAGTGGTTCCCCCAGAGCAAGAAGTCTGAGCTTAGAGATAAAATCTTCTTCTTCAACCAAATACCAGGGAACATTTACATGAAGTGTGGGACTGATTCAAGTTATACTTAGTGAGGTCACCGAACCATGGTTTTCCGGATGCTATTCTGATGGAGAAGTTCTACATGGGTTTAGATCCATTGTCCTAGTCCATAGAAAAAAATGCAGCAGACAGATCTTTCATGGACAAATCATTCACCCGGATTACACAAATTCTGGATAAAATGGCCAAACACAATCAAGCATGCATTCCGAAGATGCTAGTGGTGGAATTTACTATGGTACTCCCTCTTTTACCAACATGATCAAAGAAAATCAAGAGAGAGACCAATTGATTTCCGGTCTTGCCACAAACATTGATGCGTTGACAAAGATGTTCACGGAGAGTCAAACGAAGAAGGTAAATGTTGTGGAAGACATGCAACCGACGGGAAATCAAGAGTTTGAAGAAGCCAACCATGTTCATAATTCTCAAGGACGGTATCGCCAACAAAATCAATGGAGGCCAAACCCGTAAGGGCAAGGCCAACAAAATTGGAGCAATGAAGAAGGTGGACCGAGTCAAAGTAAGGAGGGTCCTTCAACCCCTATGTTCCACCGAAGGGGCAATATTACAAGGAGGGTCCTTCAAATGAATCCCAGTTAGAAGGGATGCTTGAAAAGATCTTGCAAAATCAAGAGAGAGGTGATGCTATAATGAAGAACATGTCCGAAATCGTAGGGTCACACACCACCTCTATACAAAAGCTTGAGATGCAAATGCGAGACTTGTCAAGAGAACAAAATCCCAAGCTAAAAGTTACTCTTCAAATTGATACAATTGTCAACCCAAAGGAGAATGTGAGCAGTTCATCTTCTCATTGCATGGTTATTACGACTAGAAGCGGGAAGGTCCTTCAAGATGAGAGTGAACAAGTAGTTGAGGTAGATGATCTTGAGCAAGAAGTTGAGGCACAAGTTGAAGTGCCGGTTGTTGTTGAAAGTGAGAAGCCCTCCCAAGAGGTAAAAATCCAAAAAGCAAAGCACGAGGAGGTTAAGGAAAAGGTGAAGGAGACCCCAAAAGCTCCTCCACTGATTCCTCGACCTACTCCTCCATTCCCTCAAAGGCTTGCAAGAAGGGTAGATGATGGAAAGTTCGAGAAGTTCTATGATATTTGAAGCAATTGTCGGTAAACATCCCTTTCTTGAAGGCTTTCCAAGAGATGTCGGGATTTGCCAAATACTTAAAAGACTTGATGACCAAGAAGAGATCCACCAAGAATGAAGTGGTGAGTATGACTCACCGGGTTAGTGCTATTATTGCCACGACAACCATTGAGAAGAAGGAAGACCCGGGAGCATTATCCATTCCATGTACTATCGGGTTGAGCGATTTTTCAAGGGCACTTTGTGATAATGGTGCAAGAATAAAGTTGATGACTCTTGCTATTTACAAGCAAGAGGGATTGGGGTTGCCAAGACCTACAAGTATGAGATTGAAAATGGCCGACCGTTCAATCAAGAGACCCGTAGGTATTGTTGATGATGTCTTAGTGAAAGTGGAAAAGTTCCTTCTCCCGGCCGACTTTGTTATCCTTGATTGTGCGGTTGACAAGGAAATTCCTATCATATTGGGAAGACCATTCCTTTCCACCGGAAGAGCTTTGATGGACTCGAAACGAAATGAAATAAAATTCCGAGTGAATGATGAGGAAGTCACTTTCCAAGCTAGTAAGGGTTTGAAGTTGCCGAATGCATATGAAGGGATCTCAGTAATAGATGTTGTTGATGAGGTCGAGGATGCTAGTGACATGAAGATGGGGGAAGAGTGCCTTGGTGAGGCCTTGGTGTCAATCTTGGTAAAATTTGATGGAGAAGACATGGAGGGGTATGTAGAAGCCGTGAATGCATTGGAAGGACGTGGGTCCTACTCTTATGCACCGAAGAAGATCTATCTCGACTTAGAGAATAGAGCCACTCCTCCCGCAAAGCCTTCCATCATTGAGCCACCACAACTTGAGCTCAAGCGACTTCCATCACATTTTAGGTAAAAATTTCTTGGCTCTAATGATACTTTACCCGTAATCGTTTACTCTTTGTTGGATGATGTGCAGGTAGGAAAATTGTTGAATGTCTTGCGGGAACACCGACAAGGAATTGGATGGACAATAGCGGACATCCGAGGGATCCCCGCCGGAATTTGTGAGCATAAAATCCAATTGGAGGAAGGTAGCAAGACGAGTGTTGAACACCAAAGGAGATTGAATCCATCGATGCAAGAGGTGGTCAAGAAAGAGGTAGTAAAGTGGTTGGATACCGAGGTGGTCTACCCCATTGCAGATAGTTCGTGGGTGAGTCCGGTGCAATGTGTACCAAAGAAGGGAGGCATGACAATAATTCACAATGAAAATAATGAGCTTATCCCTACACGGACGTCACTGAGTTGAGAGTATGCATGGACTATTGAAAGCTCAACAGTGCCACGTGCAAGGATTATTTCCCTATGCCTTTTATTGATCAAATTCTTGATCGGCTAGCGGGAAGATCATTCTATTGCTTCCTTGATGGGTATTCCGGTTACAACCAAATCAATATAGCATTGGAGGACCAAGAAAAGAAAACATTCACTTGCCCTTATGGAACTTTTTCCTTTAGCCAGATGCCGTCTGTTTATGCAACGCTCCGACTACCTTTCAAAGATGCATGATGTCCATCTTCTCAAACATGGTGGAGGATTTCGTAGAGGTTTTCATGGATCACTTTTTGGTGGTAGGTGATTCTTTTGAGCGTTGTCTTGACAATATTAGACAAGTGCTCAAGCGATATGAGGAGACCAACCTTGTGCTTAACTAGGAGAAATGCCACTTCATGGTGGACGAAGGCATTGTCTTGGGGCAAAAATTTTCAAAACATGGCATAGAGGTTGATCGAGCAAAAATTGACATCATCTCCAAACTTCCTCCACCAACATCGGTAAAAGGTGTCCGATGTTTTTTAGGGCATGCCAGATTTTATCGGCGTTTTATCAAGGACTTCTCCAAAATTGCAAATCCTATGTGAAAGCTCCTTTAAAATGATTCCCTTCAGCTGGAACCTCTATTACCACCTGCCGTATCTCTTTGCTAGAAGACCCTACTTCCCTAGTGGAAGGCATGGAAGCAGGAAGAGATGAAGCAGCAACAGACACGGGGGGTTGAGGAGCTGGAGAAGCCATGGGCAATGCAGCAGGCACAGAGGGTTGAAGAGTTGAGGAAGCTACGGGCAAAGCAACAACACAAGCCATAATAGCCAAAGGAGCAGATGAGACATTTTCTCTTAAAGAAGTAGGAAAGACAGCAGCCAAACGGACATCGTCAGGAGCAAGGTCAAAACCTTCATGGAACATGCAATCCAAAGACTTATGAATATGGGAATGTGAAATATCTTCAAGGGTAGAAGGCTCAACCACAAATACGGAGGGCAAGGTCAAGGGTGTAAACTCATCATCTGAAACCACCCGCCTTCTCCGTGGCCTGTGTACTAAAGCACCTTTTTCTTCTATGGACGAGACTCACCAACTTCCTCTTCGAGGAATAAGATCCAACAATAATTTATTGGGCCTGAGCCAAAGACATCTTCGGGATAGATGAAGCAGACACCCCACGAGCAGAAAACCCTATCAAAAGGGAAACATTTAAGCGACAAAGAAAGAAGAGACTCTAGTAAGGAAAGAAGCAAGAACAAAAGCTTCACTTACCGTGGGTCTTTACATGCCAACCATACCTCCCAGCGAGGTACTTCCAAGATCTCTGTTCTAAAGGAGCAACGGACAATAATTTTTCTACATAATCACGGATACCGGAGACATTCTCAACAGTATCCATGATTGCTAAGAGAAGAAGAAGCAGATACCGTGTTTATAAAACATCTCAAGTCAGAACGAGGAAAAGTAAATAGATGTGAGCTAAAGCATACTCACGTGAACGATTCCACTTCTCAAGGAAGGGAATATTTTATTCACCCACTAAACCAACAGTGGGTACAGCAACATACCGGAGGTACCAACCCCTATCATTATCATCTCTAGGGGTTACCGACACTCTTTTGCTCCTAGCAGTCAGAGTAAAAACCCCTTCACGAAACAAGGTAGGAGAGTAAAGATGAATAAGATGGTTGAAAGTAAAAGGAACCGAAGCTAAAGAATCTAAACTCCTAAGACATGCGACAACTCTCCACACAAGCGGACCAACTTGTCCTAAGCAGATATTGAAAAAATGACAGAATTCAATTACGAATGGGTAATTGGGAGGTCTAAACCCTAGAGTAAAAGGGTAAGTATAAACAAAAGAATATCCTATCTTGTAAGACATTATTATTTGATTACTATTCAGAATGTAGACAGGGAAATCAGGTCTCCAAAAACACTCCCTACGAACAAGGGAAATCTGACCCTCAGTTATAAGGGTTGGATACCTTTTGACACTTTCAAGGGAAGAAGATTGGTCTACAAGAACTTTATTATCTCTAGCAAAGACAAACTCAGCAGGAACAATTTCATCAACTCCAGGTTCACGAAGGCGTTCACCTCTATGTAATGACCCGGCTGGTCGTTATAAGAATTTATTCCCCAATCTCCTATTAACTATTTTACCCAAGTCTATTTCTGCTAAATTGAATTGTCGGGACATTTGGTTTTGAGTTTCGGAGAGTTTTGGGACACTTAGTGCCTAAATGAGAGCTTAGGTGTTGGAAAGTTTCTTGTAGTCGGAACAGTATGAAGACGGCCTCGGAATGGAAATCCGATGGTTCCGTTAGCTCGGTTAGGTGATTTTGGGGTTGGGAGCATGTTCGTAATGCATTTTGGAAGTCCGTAGCTCATTTAGGCTTGAAATGCCGAAGCTTGAATTTTTGAAGTTTCCAATTCGTTAGTGAGTTTTTGATCCGAGGGTCGAAATGGAATTCCGGAAATTGCAGTAGTTCCATCATGTCATTTGGGATGTGTATGAAAAATTTGAGGTCATTCGGATGTGTTTAGACGTGTTTCGGCGTCAGATGTGAATTCTAGAATTTTCCTAAGTTCCTAGGCTTGAACCTATGCATAATCGATGATTTTGATGTTATGAGACATGTTTTTAAGGCTCGACCTAGTTCGAATAAGGTATTAGGGTCGGTTGGTGGTTTTGATTGTGGTCTGGGGGGCCTCGGGGTTGTTTCAGATGCTTAACGGGAGAATTTGGGACTTATCAAATGGCTGAACTAGACCTCTTCTGGTGTTTTCGCACCTGCGAAGGTTTTCCCGCAGGTGTGGACACGCAGGTGTGGTAGGGCTGATCGCAGGTGCGATGGAGAGGAATTTGACCAGTGGTCACAGGTGCGACTTGAGTTCCGCAGGTGCGGAACCGCAGGCGCGACCAAACGACCGCAGGTGTGGCCCCGGTGGACTTAAGTGAATTCCGCACCTGCGATGCTTTTTCCGTAGGTGCGGTGATCGGGACCGCAGGTGCGAGATCCCTGTGTGTTTATTCCAAAATCCGAGGGTTTATTTCATAAGTCTAAAAATCGTTTGAGAGCTCGGGAATTGGCGATTTTCAGTGGGTTTTGAAGAGAAGGATCATAGGTAACATTTTCTAATCCTAATTTGTTGTTAAACCATTAATCCCCGTTGTTTTCTTTAGTTTAATTATCAAAAATGGGGGGAAAACCATGGGAACTTGATGAACTTCCCCAAAGCGAAATTATGAGAATTTAAGGGGTTTTTGGCATCGGATTTTGATGTTTCTGGTCGAGTGAGTTCGCGAGTGAATGGGTGTCCGGAAAATATAACTTTTACCCGATTTCGAGACGTGGGCTCGAGGGGCATTTTTGTCATTTTACCTAGTTTCGCGCCTTAGCTTTGAATTAAATAGTAGAATCAGTTGCTTGAGATGTTATTTATGATATGTAATAGTTTTGAATAGATTTGGGCCACTTGGAGTCGCATACTCGTGGCAAAAGTGTGGTTTCGAGTTGATTTTGAGCCGGTTAGAGGTACGTGGCTTGTCTAACCTTGTGTAGGGGACCTTTCCCCTTAGGATGTGATATTTGGTAATTGAATTCTCGTACGTGAGGTGACGAGCGCGTACTTATGATAATTGTTGAAAATCCGATTTTTACTTTAAGAAATTAGACTGAGTTTCTTTCTTACCTGTTGTATTCTACTTGCAATTATAGTCTATGTTAGCTTAGAAAAGCATGCCTTGTTGCCCTAAATTGCCTATTTGCTTAAGTTGCTTTAATTGTACAACGTGAAGCATGTTAGGCTAGAACTACTTGTTGCCTTGTATTTTTGCACTCTATTTCTGAATATCTTCTTGTTGTGGCTGCGTATTTACATTGGGACTACGGTTGTAGGATTCCGATAGCTTCCCCCCTTGTTTGTTTACTTTGGGAATGCAGGTTAGATTCCCGATAGATCCCCCTGCACATTTACTTTGGGACTGCGGGTTAGATTCCTGATAGATCCCCCTGTATATTTACTTTGGGACTGCGAGTTCGATTCCCGATAGATCCCCCTGCACATATGATGGACTATGGGACGGTATCTCGGGAGATCCTTCAGATATACATATATGATGGACTACGGGACGGTATCCCAAGGGATCCTTCGGATATACACATATGATGGAATACGGGACGGTATCCCGGGAGATCCACTGGACATTTGAGAAAAGGACTATAGGACGGTATCCTAGGAGATCCTCATTGTTACCATTGTTATTGAGCTGTACATATTCCGTGTTTACTCCGCTGTTTGTGTTTTCAGGTTATTGCCTTGTTTAACCTGTCTTATTTCACTGGTGTACTCATTATTACTGCATGTTTTCATACTGTAAATTCCTATTATATTATTTAACCTCAGTAGGGCCCTGACCTTCCTCGTCACTACCCGACCGAGGTTAGGCTTGGCACTTACTGAGTACCGCTGTGGTGTACTCATGCCCCTTCTGCGCATGTTTTTCATGTGCAGATCCAAGTACCTCCATCCAGGCACACTATCCCCGAGGTTGAGAGACCTAACAGAGACTTCGAGGTACATCTGCCGCGTCCGCAGACCAGGAGTCTCTATCTTATTCCAGCTTCAGTGGAAAGTTTTTCCTTCCTTACAGTTGTTTAGACATTCTGGAGTTTGAGCCTTGTATTAGATTTCTGTTATCCTGTGTTCCCGTGAGTTTTCGGGTTTTGGGATGATATTGTAGACTTCCGCATTATTTTTGAGTTGTATATGACGGGAGACATTTATTTACAATCTTTCTTTTAGATTTGTTCAGTTTTTACTTAATTATTCTGCAAGTTATGTTGTTTTTTTCGCATTGTTAGGCTTACCTAGTTATAGGGACTAGGTGGCATCAAGACATGTTCATGAAGGGCGAACTGGGGTCGTGACATGTTGGTATCAAAGCTCTAGGTTCATAGGAGTCACGGAACACAGGCCGGTTTATTAGAGTCTCGGTGATCTGTACGGAGACGTCTGTACTTATCTACGAGGGGATATGTAACTGTTTAGGAAAAATCCTTACTTCATTTGATTTCCTTGTCGTGCGATATTTTTTTGACATCAATTCTAAACCTCTGTATTTTGTTCTCTCACAGATAGTGAGGACACGTGCTACTAGGGACGATCACGCACCCGCGCCCCCTACTTTTGCCGTCAGAGGTCAGGGCCGAGGTAGAGGCCAAGGACGCGCACGTGATTCAGGGAGAGCACCTGCACGAGCTGCCTCCGAGGTACCACCAGCAGATCCAGTCGAAGTCTAGGCACCTGACACGTCTACTGCCACTACTACTCCAGCCCTTCAGGAGACGTTAGCTCGGTTCATGTCTATGTACACCACTCTGGCTCAGGCAGGGTTGCTTCCCCTTGCTGCAGCCACATCCTAGGCCGGGGGAGGAGCACAGGCTCCCGCCGCCCGCACTCCTGAGCAGCGAGTGCATGTGGAGCAGGTCCCAGAGATCATTCTTGTGCCGCCTGTAGTACCAGTTCAGCCCGAGGATGGGTCAGCTATTTCAGAGGACGAGCAGCAGAGACTTGCGAGGTTCAAGAAGTATGATCCTCCGGTATTCAGTGGACTAGCATCAGACGATGCCTTGAAGTTTCTAGAGGAGTGTCACCGTATTCTTCGCACTATGGGTATAGCCGGATCTAGTAGGGTTTCCTTTACTACCTTCCAGCTTCGCGGGGCCGCCTATGATTGGTGGCGCACTTATGAGTTAGATAGTCCAGACGAGGCTTCTTCACTGACCTGGACCCAGTTCTCAGATATGTTCCTGAGAGAGTTTGTTCCTCAGAGCCTTAGGGATGCATGGCGCACAGAGTTTGAGCATTTGCGCCAGGGTGCTATGATAGTTTCAGAGTATGCTATCCGTTACACCAGATTGGCTAGGAATGCACCGGCTTTGGTTGATATTATCTGCGAAAGGGTTCGCCGGTTCATTGAGGGTCTTATCCCACCCATCAGATCTAGCATGGCTCGAGAGTTGGAGATGGACATTCCTTATCAGCAGGTAGTGAGCATTGCTAGGAGGATCGAGGGTATGCTCACTAGGGAGCGAGAGGAGTGAGAGGCCAAGAGGTCTCGAGAGTCGGGCCACTACTCTGGTGCCCGTAGCCTAGTAGCAAGTCGACATGGTAGGGTTGTATGGGCCGCCCCATTCATTTAGATCTTCCAGCAGCCAGCAGTACCCCAGCTCCACCCAGGCCTCAGGAGCCTTACTACGCACCTCCAGTTTCTAGCGCGCCTCCTGCGCGGGGTGCTTTCAGAGGTCAGTCTGGAAAACCTGGCCCTAGCCAATCACATCCACCACGTCCTCCCAGAGCTTGTTTCTAGTGTGGCGATACACGCCATATGGTTAGGGACTGCCCCAGACTTGGTAGGGCTGCATCTTCACAGACTTTTCAGCCACATCATGCTCAACAGAGTTCTCAGGCCATGATATTATGCTATTCCTTCTTGTACTGAGGCTGTTGCCTCCGATTCTGTTATTACAAGTATTATACTGGTTTGTCACAAAGATGCATCGGTTCTATTCGATCCAGGCTCCACGTATTCTTATGTGTCTTATTATTTTGCTCCACATTTGAGCATAGCCCGAGATTCTTTGAGTTATCCTATTTATGTTTCTACTCCTGTGGGAGATTCCCTTGTTGTGGACCGCGTTTATCGGTCGTGTTTGGTTACTATTCGTGGTTTTGAGATCAATGCGGATTTATTGTTACTCGATATGGTAGATTTTGATATTATCTTGGGCATGGACTGGTTGTCTTCCCATTATGCTATTCTTGATTGTCACACCAAGACCGTGACGCTGGCTATGCTAGGTATTCCACGTGTTGAGTGGAGTGGTACCTTAGATCACACTACCAGTAGAGTTATCTCTTTCCTTAAAGCTCATCGTATGGTTGAGAAGGGGTGTGCCGCATATTTAGCTTATGTGAGAGATGTCAGTGTTGTTGTTGATTCAGTTCCAGTGGTACGGGATTATCCTGATGTGTTTCCAGCTGATCTTCCGGGCATGCCGCCCAATAGAGACATAGATTTTGGCATTGATTTGTTGCCGGGCACTCAGCCCATTTCCATTCCTCCGTACCGTATGGCTCCTATTTATTTGAAGGAGTTGAAGGATCAGTTACAAGAATTGCTTGATAAGAGTCTTATTCGACCTAGTATATCACCTTGGGGTGCTCCTGTCTTGTTTGTGAAGAAAAATGATGGTTCTATGCGCATGTGTATCGATTATCGCCAGTTGAACATGGTTACAGTGAAGAACCATTATCCCTTGCCTAGTATTGATGATCTATTTGACCAGCTTCAGGGCGCATATGTATTTTCTAAGATTGATTTGCGCTCAGGTTACCATCAGTTGAAGATTTGGGAGCCGGATATCCCGAAGACTGCCTTCAGGACTCGTTATGGCCATTATGTGTTTCTAGTTATGTCATTTGGGCTGACTAAAGCCCCAACAAAATTTATGTATTTGATGCACAATGTGTTCAGGCCATATTGATCACGCTCAACTATGTCTTGTAGAAGACTAAGCGGGCGTTGCAAATATAATCCTGGGGTATTATGCCCAGAGTCGATCCCTCAGGGAATTGATGTATCAAGCAGGCTGTTAAAATAGTACTCAACTGTCACTTGATGTTATTTAAATTACTAATACTAAATATTAAAACTAAAGATTAAC
>ML349252.1:0-11705 GCA_005239505.1 Nicotiana paniculata | reverse complement strand
GGGCTTGAACTCGCACGGGAGATCTCAATCGAGCAAATTGTGATCAACAGCGACTCCCAACTGATAGTAAATCAGATACAGAGGACTTACATCGCTCGAGAGACTAGAATACAACAGTATCTTAAAAAATCATGAGAGCTCGTGAGACAATTCAAAACATGGAAGGTAATGCAAATACCCTAGAGAGGAAGATGCAGAAGCAGATGAATTAGCTAACCTCGCAGCAGTAACAGAAGTAACGGACAAAAATAATACAATTGTCCTTCAACTATTTCATTCAATAATAGACCAGGACAGGAATGAGGTAACTTTCAACAACCTAACCTGGGACTGGAGAAACGAAATTCTTAATTTTTTGCAAAATGGCACCGTACCTGAAGACAGGAAAGCAGCTCAAGCACTTCGCCGCAAAGCTGCACGTATTGCCTTATTCGCATCTCACTTTATCGCAAGATGTTCGGAGGACCCCTAGCTAAATGCCTCAGACCTAACCAAACAGAATTTGTAATGAAATAAGTCCACGAAGGACACTTTGGAAATCACTCAAGGGCGAGTTCCTTAGTCACTAATCAGAGCCGGATACTATTGGCCTAAGATGGAAGAAGAAGCCGAGAATTTCGTATCCAAATGTGACAGATGCCAAAGGTTTGCCAATAACATGCATCGACCAGTGGAATTATTACATCAGATAATATCCCCATGAACTTTCATGAAATGGGGTATGGACATAGTGGGACCTCTTTCCACAGCTAAAGGACATGTACGGTTTTTACTCGTACTAACCAACTATTTTACAAAATGGGTGGAGGCAGAAGCATTCAAACAAGTGCGAGAAAAGGAATTTAAAAGCTTCTTATGGAAAAACATAATATGCCGCTTTGGAATACCAAAGGAAATCGTGTGTGATAATGGCCCACAATTCATAGGATCGTAAATCACAGAATTCTTTGAAAGTTGGCAAATCAAGCGGATCACTTCAACGCAGTACCACCCCGTGGCTAATGGTCAAGCTGAATCAATGAATAAGGTCATCATCAACAATCTAAAGAAGCGGCTGGATAAAGCCAACGGAAATTGGCCTGAAGAGTTACCAGCGGTACTATGGGCATACAAAACAACTGCAAAGATAGCCACGGGAGAAACTCCGTTCGCACTTGTTTATGGCTCAGAAGCCTTAATACCCGTGGAGATTGGCGAACCAAGAATAAGGTTCTCAACAGCCATGGAAGGTGAAAATGACGATGAATTAAAGACCAACCTGGACCTGCTCGTACCGCGGAGAGAAGCAGCATTGATACGGATGGCAGCTCAAAAATAAATCATAGATCATTATTACAACCATAAATCTCATCTCAGGTACTTTAAGATTGGGGACTTCGTCCTCAAAAAAGTCTTTCAATCAACAAAAGAAGCAGGCGCAGGAAATCTAAATCCAAACTGGGAAGGACCTTACATAATCCGAGGCATAGCTGGGAAATGCGCCTATAAGTTGGAAGCTATGGACGACAGAGTTCTACCAACAAGATGGAACACCATCCATCTAAAGAAGTATTACTTCTAAAAGAAAAGAATACCCCCCGTCAGGTATCACACGTTCGATTTTATTTTGAACATTTAAAAATCTTACTAACTTTTTTAGATGATAGGCACAAATCTAACCCATCACCATATGATGATATTAGACCTGCAAAGACGCGAGGAAATAACACAATTCCTGGTCTAGGGTTACACTTTCTGATGGACGTTTTAAAAGGGTTAAGCAGTCATCATCTAAAAAACTATATACCTTCGAGTCCGGAATGTTTTTCCTTTTCAGGAAAAGGACCACAAGGAAGGAATAATCAAGTGCTCGAGATTTCATTCTTCAAATATCAAACACTTGGGGGAATATACAGTATGGAAGGCTAAGACGAAGCAAAGAAGACTATCAGAAAGTCAAAAGCTGGAGCCTGAAGACCCATCTACCCAACGAGACAAGTGACACGAGCAGAATCGAAAGAAATCAAAAGAGCCATTCAAATACAAAGCCTAATGCAAAAAGCAAAAACCTTTGAACATATTTAGGTTGAAAGGAAAAATATTAGTCACGAGAAAGAAATGTACAGCTTTATACTTATTCAAAGTTGTTGTAACAAAAACAGTTAGGGGTAAAAGATCATCATCAATGTACTCATTCAAAAAACTGTTCTCAAATAAAACAGTTATGGATGAAAGATCTAAATCCTTGTATTTGTTCAAGAAACTGTTATAAAATAAAAACAGTTACGAATAAGAAAATATTTCCCTCGTACTTATTAGAAAACTGCTTCCAAAACAGTTGCGGGTAAAAACCCCAATCTTTATAAAAACTGTTACTAGTAAAAAATAATAGGGCCTTATGCACATCGTGCATTAGTCAACCACTTGGTAACCACTGGAATGCAGAATGTGATCACCCTCCTTATCCAGAAAATATGAATTATGTGTCAAATTATGAACGTCAGAGACAACGGGGCAGAACTGGGGTCAACAAGTTCAACCATATAGACCGCCTCACCAACAGTAGAATAGTGAAAATATGGGTGCCATGAGACAACAAGGCAATGCGGCACCATATCAGAGGCCGCACGGCTATACCCATCAGAATCACCAACAAACATACTACTCTCCTCAGCAACAACAGGGGGAAGGCAAGAAGATGGGTTCTCCAAGTTGGAAGCTACGATGTAGCAGGTTATTGGGTCAAATACTAAGATCAACGAAAGATTATATGCCCATGACTCAGCTATTAAAAATATCAAAATGCAGCTGGGACATATTTCAAATGCAGTTAACAATCGTACTCACGGAACTTTACCTGCTGATACTCAGGTGAATCCAAGGGACCAGGGCCCAAAACAGTTAATGGCAGTGACTCTCCGCAATGGCAGAGACCTGGACCTAGAACAAGAAAGGAGGCATGAAATTAGACAGACAAACACATTGGTGCAGGTACCTAATGAAATTGATGACTTAACTCCATTGACTAAGGGCACAGTGCAGCCAGCTGAAGGAGAAGTTAATAAGCAAGGTGGAGCTGAGAAAGAACTTGAGGAAATCCTAGAGCCGGCAGTTGAGGTGGTGGTGGAAAAGGAAAAAGAACAAATAACAAAAAAGAAAAGAGCACCAGCTCCATTCCCTCAAAGGCTGGCAAAATATCAGAAGGATGAGCAGTATAAGAAATTCTTGGACATGCTAAAGCAGATACAGGTAAATATCCCATTGATTGATGCATTGAAGGAAATGCCTGGCTATGCTAAAATGATGAAGGACTTGATGTCCAGAAAATTTGACTTCCAAGACCTGGCTACTGTCACTCTTACCCAGACTTGTAGTGCAGTGGTGACACGTCCTATTGCTGAAAAGTTGGCTGACCCAGGGAGTTTTACAATTCCTTGTACCATTGGCAACTTCGCTTTCGCCAAAGCCCTATGTGACTTGGGAGCCAGCATTAATCTGATGCCACTGGCTATATATAAAAGACTGGGGATTGGTAGAGCCAGGCCTACTTCCATGCTGCTGCAACTTGCTGATAGGACGGTAAAGAGACCTTTGGGTATTTTGGACGATGTGTTAGTGAAAGTGGGGAAATTTGTGTTTCCTGCTGACTTTGTGATCCTAGACTGCCGAGTAGATGAGGAAATTCCATAATCTTGGGAAGGCCATTTTTGGCCACAGGCAGAGCTCTCATCGATTGTGAGGCTGGTGAGCTTAAGATGAGGCTCAATGATGAAGAAATCACATTCAACGTGCAAAAGTCTATGAGGCGACCAAGTGAGTTTGCCAACTGCTCTCTTATTGATGTCGTGAATGTGATACTGGAAGAAGATGATGCAGCCTTAACTATTGGGGATCCTTTGGCTGCATGTTTGATGAACTTAGATGATATGAATGGTGAGGAACTAGCAGAATGGGTATTAACATTGGAAGGAAAAGAGACATGGTCGAAGGTTCTTGAAATTGAACTATTACACTTGGAAAAGAGAGAGAGCCCACAAGCCAAGCCCTCAGTTGAAGTACCACCCAAGTTAGAGCTGAAGCCTTTACCAGCACACCTCAGGTATGCATTTCTTAGACCTAACTCTACATTACCGGTTATTATATCATCTGGGTTGCTAGATGTGCAGGGACAACAGTTGTTACAGGTACTTTCTGAATGCAAGACTTCCATTGGCTGGACGATGGCAGACATCAAAGGGATCAGCCCAGCTTATTGCATGCATAAAATTCTCTTGGAAGAGGGACACAGACCTTCTAGGGAACACCAAAGACGGTTGAACCCAAATCTGAAGTAAGTGGTAAAGAAAGAAGTGATAAAGTGGTTAGATGCGGGAATCATTTTCCCTATCTCCGACAGCAGTTGGGTTAGCCCAGTACAATGTGTACCAAAGAAGGGTGGTATGATAGTCGTAAGAAATGATAAAAACGAGCTGATATCCACTAGAACTGTTACGGGTTGGATAATATGCATGGATTACAGAAAGCTGAACCTTGCCACCCGCAAAGACCATTTCCCACTTCCCTTCATTGATCAGATGCTCGACCGGTTAGCAGGGAAGTCACACTTCTGTTTCCTTGACGAGTATTCTGGGTACAACCAAATTTCTATTGCCCCGGAGGATAGGGAAAAGACCTTCTTCACATGCCCATATGGGATATTTACTTTCAGGAGGATGCCATTTGGCCTCTGCAATGCACCTGCAACATTCCAACGGTGCATGATGGCCATTTTCACAGACATGGTGGAGGATATTATGGAGGTCTTCATGGACGATTTCTCAGTGGTGGGAAATTCGTTTGATGAATGCCTAGGAAATTTGAATTGTGTCCTAAAGAGGTGTAGCGAAACGAACCTAATGCTAAATTGGGAGAAGTGCCACTTCATGGTACAAGAAGGAATCGTCTTGGGACATTTAGTCTCGAGTAAAGGTATTCAAGTGGATAAAGCTAAGGTAGAAGTGATTGAAAAACTCCCTCCACCCACGTCAGTCAAAGCTATTCGTAGATTCCTGGGACATGCCGGATTCTACCGGTGATTCATCAAGGATTTCTCCAAAATTGCCAACCCTCTCTGTAAGTTACTAGAAAAAGACCCATTTGTGTTTTCTGATGATTTCAGGGTAGCTTTTGAGGAGCTAAAGAAGCAGCTAGTCACTGCACCGATTATAGTTGCCCCCGACTGGGAGCAACCATTTGAACTCATGTGTGACGCAAGTGACTATGCTATAGGAGCCGTGTTCAGCCAGCGAAAAGATAAGGTAATGCACCCAATTTACTACGCAAGTAGGACATTGAGTGGAGCTCAGCTCAATTACACGGTAACAGAAAAAGAAATGTTGGTTGTAATATTTGCATTTGACAAATTCAGGTCCTACCTGATCGGGTCAAAAGTGATCGTGTACACTGATCTCGCAGTCATTAGGTACTTGGTCGATAAAAGAGAGTCTAAGCCACGCCTAATTCGTTGGGTGCTGCTTTTTCAAGAGTTTGACTTGGAAATTCGTGACCGGAAGGGAACGGAGAACCAAGTCGCTGATCATTTATCACGCCTTGAAGGTGCTGAACAGGCACCTCAGGCTAGGATATTCTGGAAACCTTTCTAGATGAGCAGCTGCTGGCCACAAATGTGAGAGAGGTGCCATGGTATGCAGACATTGCTAATTACCTGGCATGCGGCATTGACCCTTATGAGCTCTCCTCTGTACAAAGGAAAATATTTTATCGTGATAGCCATAACTACTATTGGGATGAACCTTATTTGTTTAAACTTTGCATAGATAACATGATCCGGAGGTGCGTCCCCGAGATATAACAATATGCTATTTTGCAGGCTTGTCACGCAGCTCCTTATGGAGGATATTTCGGAGGAGTCCGAACAGCAGCTAAAGTGTTGGAGGCCGGGTTTTATTGGCCCACTGTGTTTAGAGATGCCCATCAATGGGTGAAAGGCTGCAATGAATGCCAAAGGACGGGGAACATATTCCGTCGTCATGAGATGCCAATAAATCCGATACAAGAGGTAGAAGTGTTCGATGTTTGGGGGATAGATTTCATGGGTCCTCTTTTCAGCTCATACGGCAATAAGTATATAATTGTTGCTGTAGATTACATGTCCAAATGGGTAGAAACTGAAGCATTCCCCACCAATGATGCACGAGTGGTGGTGGGGCTCTTAAAGAAGAATATATTCACCCGCTTTGGGACACCAAGGGCCATTATAAGTGATGGAGGCACGTATTTCTGCAATCGTTTTTTCGAAAAGTTGCTTGCTAAATATGATGTACGTCACAAGGTAGCAACCCCATATCACCCCCAAACTAGCGGGCAGGTTGAGGTATCAAACCGGGAAATAAAGAGTGTACTAACCAAAACAGTTAACGCCACAAGAACTGATGGGGCGAAGAAACTTGATGATTCCCTCTGGGCCTACAGAACCGCATATAAAACACCAATCGGTATGTCTCCATACAAGTTGGTATTTGGTAAGGCTTGTCACCTGCCCGTGGAACTAGAACATCGAGCTTGGTGGGCATTGAAGCAGCTGAATCTGGATTTCGATACTGCTGGAGAAAATCGAGTCACAGAATTATACGAATTAGAAGAATTCAGAAGCCAAGCATTTGAAAGCACCAGGTTGTATAAGGAACGAATGAAGAGACTACATGATAAAAATTTTGTGGACCGAGATTTCAGACCAGGAGACAAGGTATTACTGTATAATTCAAGATTAAGAATGTTTCCGGGTAAGCTCAATTCCCGATGGTCTGGCCCGTTTAAAGTGGTCAACGTATTTCCTTATGGTGTTTTGGATATTACTGCTGAGAATGAGTCTAACACCTTCAAGGTCAATGGACAACGATTAAAAAGATATGTGGGAATGACTAAAGCCAATGTGTTGGCTATTGTGCATCTGGGTGAACCTAAAACACCAGACGATCCTTAAATGGCTTTTATGTTGCGTCGTGCCGCGACATTAAATCAGGAGCTTCATAGGAGGCAACCTATTGATTTGTTGTAATCGTCGTGCCACGACAGTAAATAAGGCGCTTGTTAGGAGGCAACCCAATGCGTAGTAAATCTTAGAGTAGCTAGAAGTACTTCGTGTAATTATAGGTACTAACGATCTTGCAGGTGAATTCGGGTGAAAGGAGGAGTGTTTTAGCATGACGGAAGGTGGGGACATAGCCAGGGTTAAGCCGTCCTTGTGCCCCAAACGCCCAGCAAAAGCCAGGAGAACCCAAAACTTAAGCCCCAAACGCCTAGCTAACGCCAGGGGGCAGCTGGCGTTAAGACTGAAACGCCTGGCTAGCGCCAGGGGGCATCTGGCGTTAAGGGTGAAACGCCTGGCTAACGCCAGGGGGAAGCTGGCTTTAAGGCTAAAACGCCTGGCTAACGCCAGGTAAGTCCCCTCTTCCTATTTTTTTCATCTCCCAACTCTCTCTCTCAAGCAAGTTTCACTCCCAAGCACACACCCAAACAAGGATTGTCTCTCATACCCACATCAAAACACATAGTTTGACACACTCATCTTCACTACTTCAACACACATTAACACCCTATCATCACCCACCACACACACAAGATCTGCACAGGTTAAATTTCGTGGTGCACTTCATCTGGCTAACACACATCAATTTGTGAGGTACGATTCTAGACCTATCCTTTATTAACTCGAATTTGCGCAGATGAAAAGTGTATCCTTGATTTCATGATGAAGTTTTATGGGTTTATGAAGTTCTTGGTCATGTTGTTTGGTGTTATGCACCCCAATTCCCGAAACCCTTTAGGAATGAGCTAAAATGGTGAAACTAAGTGGTATTATGGAACCCCAAGCTGATTTGGTTACATGAGGCAGTCCCTCAAGTCCATAAGAGCTCCCATGGCAATTGTGCCAGCCAAGTGCTCGATGTAATGCCTCAATGGCAATACATGTCCCGTTTGGAGCCCGAGTCTCCGGGAAATACACCACTAGCGTCATGCATCTTGAATTCCATGAAATTTTAAATGAAAAGTGGCTCACAAGAAGCCAATAGGTAGCAATGTGTGTCAATTTTCATAAACTCGCCAAGGTGAAGTCTGAGTAACCTTCGCAAAGTGCGAAAACGGATAGTATATACTTTGTGACACTCATTCATTACTGATAAACTGTGCAGGTCAAACAATGCTACCCAGAAGAGACACCGAATGGGGAAAGGCCACATCTTCGTCCCCACCGAAAACCAAATCAAAACCCCCACCACCTCAAAAGAAAAGAAAAGGAGGAGATGCTACTTCTAGCATGACTGGTGAGGAAGCAGTAGTTGTTGTGGCTGCTATGAGGCAGCGACCCGTTGGTCAAAGGGAATATGGTGTCAACAGCATACACCACACTCCAGGAAATGGTATGCTCGTTGCAAGCCCAAGCATGTCCATCCGAAAGGAGCCATCAACGAGGAGTGTCTTATNCTCAATTTAGTCCGGGAATTCTATGTAGGGTTTGACCCTAAGGACAAGGAAGAATTGGTGCCAATTCGTGGGCACTTGGTGGATTTTTCAGCCAAGGCCATATGTGATTTCCTAGGTGCACCAAATGTTTCGGTGGAGCCTCTAGAGCAATTTATCCGCCATCCTAACTATAGAGAGGTGGGGCACACACTTTGTGGGGTTGATTCCAAGGATGCTTGGATTCGATATAGAACCACTAATCGCTATAAAAGGCTTCCCAAGAAGAAGATGAAGGCTGAAACATAGGTATGGCTGAAACTGATTAATGCACGGATACTATCGTGTACCCATGACACCTTAATCAGCCGAGAGAGGATTTGTGTGCTCTACTTCATCATGACAGGGCAGCAAGTAAATGTGGGCCACCTGATTCTCTATCAAATGGGTTGTTGCGTTCCAACAATAGAATTGATCGAATCCCTTTCCCGAATTTCCTGACTCAGTTCCTGCTAAATAAAAAGGTAGCGGTTGAGCCCGACTTTGACCACATTATTGATCAACAACTCACCCGGGAAACTGACATCACTGGCTTAAGACTGAAAGAAGAGTCTTCACTGACCAATGTCGAGCGCAATGCCAGGGATGATAGCTTCATGGCCCGTCTCTATGGGATGATGGATTTGCAATTGCGCATAGGAGGTCGTCCATCGTCACTTAATGAAAGGGATGAGCTGGATCAGAGATACTTGCTCAATGCTCACGCTCAGCAGATTATAGGAGAAGGTGAGGGATACAGGCTCCCAGATGATGAAGATATAAACACACCTGAAGATACTGATGCGGAGACAATGCGCTCGGATAAGGAAGATAATGGAGAAGATGAGTTTGAAGAGGAATGGAGAGCGTCCGATAATGAAGACGCTTATTGACCAGGAAGTATCTCGCACCTTGTTTTATTTATTACTTTGTCTATACATAATGCACTGAGGACATTGCATGAACTAGGTGTGAGGTGTTGTATATATATGTTTTGTTGTGAATTGTTTTGCTTGTTGAAATTGGGAAATTTGGTAGTGAATGTTTTTATTTGTTTTTAGATTTTATGTTCAGTGAATGTTATTAGTTTGTTTGTTTGGTGTTTTTATTTTGTTCAATAAAAAAATATATATTATTAGAAATATGGGGACTCTTCCAGACGATGGATCTCTTAGACAGTTCACTTGAGGAAAGTAAGTCTAAAGAAAATACCAAAAAGATTTTTGTTTTAGGTAGTGTAGTAATTCCCCCTTGATTTTTCTTTGGACCACGGTTCTTTTCCAAGGGTTTTTAATTGAATCGGTTGTAGGTAGTTTTTAATTTTTAGGAGTAGTAATCACATAGTTGAGGGCTTAATCGTAGCAATATCTTGAAATGTCGTGATTCCTTGAGAATAGTCAGTACTTTGGTTGTGACGCTTAGGCTCAATTTTTTGACTCCAGGATAAACACCTTAAGTCGTGGATTCTTAAATTTGCTTAACTGTGTTGACTGGAGTGTCGTGATAGATCCAATCCTGAGTGAGCTATGTGTCATGTGTGTGTGAGGTTGTATGTTATTCTATGCATTGCATTTGATGTCTAGAACTTGCCCCGTGTGTGTGCGAAGAGAAATAGTAGTTTTATTCAGTCTTGGAAGAGATATAGGCGTTTTTTTGTTGAGCCAGTTATGTATATTTTACCCACCTAATTGTTATGTATCCTAGTTAACCCCGTTGAGCCTATAATCCTGTTTCTTTGGCAATCACATTACAAGCTATAACCCTTTGTTTGAATCGACAATATATTTGAACCTTGTCACCTCTCGTAAGCACTGGAAATGTTATGAAATATGGAAAAATTAAAGTGTGGGGTGGTAGGTTGGTTTTTGAGGGGAATAATTGAAATAAGGATAAAGGCGCACTGTTTTGAAAAAGTAAGAGTCACTTAGAAAAAAAAAAGAGAAAAAGGAAAAAAATTATTGTATTGTTGTGAAAAAAAATATATATATATATATATATTCCTTGACAAGTGGAGACTCTTAATGTAATTGTGCTTAAAGAAGTATGGGGTAATAACATTGATGTGAAGGGGGAGTTTGGATTAATATAAGTTTGAGGTTGAATGCGAAAGTATATGTATTAATGTGCTTAGGGAGGTGTAGTCACTCTTATATCCAAATGTATCCTACCTATCCCGAAGCCTACATTACAACGGAATAAAGTCCTACTTGATCCTAGACTGAATGAGCTCGATTAGTAGAGTAGTACACTACGGGCAATCTTATGGTGCATCTCTTGTAGCATATGAATATTATTTCTGAGAGTGAGTGAATTCTTTCTATCTTGAGTTCCTAAGTGTTCTTAAATTTTATTGTGTGTGGAACTAACCCTTTGATTTGGTGAGGGAACATGATTCATGAAGGAAAAGTAATGTTGTTGACCTCTAAGTTAGAGTAGTGAGTGGATTGTGAATAAAGCATGGTATATGTGAGTCGACTATTGAGGCGAGAATGTCACACCTCTGTGCCTAAACTATTTTAAAAATTCTTGGTATAACGCGTTAAGGGATTTGCTTAAAAAGTTGTGTTCATGAGTGTAATTTGATTGCTCGAGGACGAGCAAATGTTTAAGTGTGGGGTATTCATGTGTGGCTAGCATTCATGGTTTAACATGTTATATGCCTTACATTTTATGTGCGTTAATGGTAAAAATACACTTTGTATGTGCATAATGGAGTATATTTCATGTGTAGGTGAATTGGAGATGGAAGCCGAGCTAAATGGATGCATAAACGTCGAAATTACACTCAAGAGGCGAATAGGAGTGCACCGGGCTATAGCCGGGCATTTGGGCTATAAAGCTTGGTGAGGCCAGGCGTTAGCTAGGCGCCAGAGCCCAAACACCAGGCCTATCCAGGCGTTATCCAGGCGCCAAAGCCCAAACGCCAGGCCTGGCCAGGCGTTATCTAGGCGTTTGGCATGTAACGCCTGGCCCCTGATCCGGTCAAATCCGAGTTTTGAAGAGTTTTAAGTGTTTCCCAGTTGGAATAGAAGTCTCGTACACGTTTAGGGTGTATCCCAAACATATAAATAGACCCAAAAACACAACTTGAAGGAGAGAAGCCATTAAAGTGAAGAAAAAGTTTGTGGATTACTACTCAGCAAAGCAGAAACACTGATTTTTACCTTCTTATTTCATTACTCTGTAATTCAATTATGCAAGTTATTTTAGAATTGATTCTTATGAAT
>ML349250.1:0-13391 GCA_005239505.1 Nicotiana paniculata | reverse complement strand
CTAATTGATGGCCATTCAATTAACTACAACAAGAACGTAGTTGAACAAATAAATATTAATCAATCAGTCAGAACTATATTAATAACAAAAATAAGTTCATCCCCCAACAGGTTCTACCAAAACCCTAGATTAAAGAAATTAGCTAAACATGTTCATAAGAATCAAATCCAAAATAACTTGCATAATTAAACTACAAAGTAATGAATAAAAGCTGTACAAATCGATGTTTTAATTCTCTTCAATGGCTTCCTCCTTCTGAATCTCCTTCAAGTTGTGTTTTGGGGTCTATTTATATGTTTGGGATAAACCCTAAACGTGTAGGAGACTTCTATTCCAACCGGGAAACACTTAAACTCTTCAAAACTCGGAATTGACCGGAACAGGGGCCTGGCGTTTGGGCCCTGGCGCCTGGCTAACGCCAGGCTAAGGCAGGCATTTCAGCTCTAACGCCTGGCTAACGGCAGGCAGGGTCAGGCATTTCAGCTCTAACGCCTGGCTAACGGCAGGCAGGGTCAGGCATTTGGGCTCTGGCGCCCGGCTATAGCCCGGTGCACTCCTCCTCGTCTCTTGAGCGTATTTTCGATGTATTTGCATCCATTTAGCTCGGTTTCCATCTCCAATTCACCTACACATGAAATAGACTCCATTATGCACATAAAAGTGTATTTTTATCATTAACACACATAAAATGTAAGGCATATAACGTCTTAAACCATGACTTCTAGCCTCGCATCAGCCGTCTATGGGTATTTCCTAGCCAAAGTCTTAGTTTCCTCTAGATCCAAATGCAGTCCTAGTTCTATTTCCCATTCTATGAAGTTTCGTCCTTTCATTACGCACTCAAACTTAAGAAACATGTCGGTAGACCCTTGAAACCGCCAAATCAACCTAGATCCTTGCACGAAGCCAGAGTTGTGTCTGATTTATACGCGAGAACTACGATGCGCAGTGGTATCATCTTATGTATGTTGTGAGCACAAGTCGTCAGAATAGGACTACGACCATTACGTACGGAGCGCGTCCGCAGTCCTATTGCCATATTAACACAAAATATCATCTATACCTTATGCATACTGCATTCTCTCTTACAATGTGGAATTATGCCCGCTATGTTATCCTCCGGAATGATAAATATGCTCCATACGTATGTTTGTGGTACGTCTTACGTTTCTGTCATCTTCGTGCGCCTGGGACTGGGCCGAACTGGGACTCGAACTCAAGGTCTTAACGGGCAAAGTAAGTCGCCCATCCATGAGATGCCCAGGCTCAACCAACTATGAGGCCAAGCACAAAGCTGGTATCGGATCTAAAACCAACATCAGAGTATGGAACAAAATGACCCGTTCTGCAGCGCGATTTCCAGTACTTAGCCAGTCAAGTCAGGAGGACTTTCCAGGTCTAAGGAGAGGAGACAACAAAGCGTTGAGGTAAGCGACTTCACCAAGCTGATAGCAATCACGAAGCAGAGCCAGAGAAAGAAATATAGCCACTCCCCTCTACCTGCCAACCAACCAGTCAAGGTAAAAAATGATTCTGTTTGTTTCTAACCTGTTATTCCTTTTTTTTAAAAGTGGAACAGAGACAGGGGCGTCCTCCCAAATACACGAATGAGGGACTGCCGACATACAAATTTTAAGTTTCTTCTCCATGAAGATGCTCTGACCTCTTCAGAAAATGGCACATCAGGAGAACACCTAACAACATATCATATTGCAGACAACATGCAAACGATTTAGAACAAGTTGACACCACAAAGAAAAAGTTCCCGTAGACTAGGACTGGGCGGCCAGCCCGGAAAATGTGCAAATCTGTTCGCCACATGCGGAACATAATTGCGCAAAACTCACCTGCATGCTCATCAAGACTGCGCTACGCCGACTCACACCAACTAAATTCAATGAGTTACATCCGAACCCCACCCGAATTAATCAAGGCTCAGGATGTCTCGAAGCCTAGTAATGAGTTCATCGTGCGGCCCGTCAACTACCTCTCCAGGCCGAGCAATGAAGGGAATAGATAGGCTGGAACTCCTCCAGCGCATGCATAGACCATGCAACTTCTCCAACGAAAAAGCAAGCGAGGCAGCATGCGATATTCTTACATTACTCTACCGAGTTTACACATCATGCCAACACAGGAAATGTATTCGACCTCGTTCGAATTCACACCCATACGACCCCGGGCCATCTCCAATTGAAAGTAAAGTTCGACTTTGCTTGAACTCATTACGGGTCACATTCGACCTCATTCAAATTCACACCCATAAGGCCCCGGGCCGTCACCAATTTAAAGTAAAATTCGACCTCGCTCGAATTAACAAGTCAAAGTTCGACCTCGCTCGAACTCATTACGGGTCACATTCGACCTCGTTTGAATACACACCCATACGACCCGGGCCATCGCCAATTAAAAGTTAAAGTTCGACCTCGCTCGAACTCATTACGGGTCACATTCGACATCGTTTGAATCTACACCCATACGGCCATGGGCCATAGCCAATTGAAAGTACAGTTCGACCTGCTCGAACTCATTACGGGTCACATTCGACCTCGTTCGAGTTTACACTCTTACGACCCCGGGCCATCGCGAATTGAGAGTGAAATTTGACCTCGATCGAATTAACAAGTCAAAGTTCGACCTCGATTGAACTCGTTACGGGTCATATCTGACCTCGTTCGAATTCACACCCATGCGGTCCCTTGCCATTGCCAATCGAAAGTAAAATTCGATCTCGCTCGAATTAACAAGTAAAAGTTCGACCTTGTTCGAATTCATACCCCTGCGGCCCTCGGCCATCGCCAGTTGAAAGTAGAATTCAACCTTACTCGAACCAACTAAAAGTCAAAATTCGACCTCACTCGAGTCAATGACAAATCAAGATTCGACCTCGCTTGAATTAACTAGCTAAAATTCGACCTCGCTCGAACTCTCAGCTGAAAATCAGGGTTCATCAAGAGAAAATCCAAAGATCTTTAAAGACAAACCAACTGTTTTATTCAAAGAAACAAATAAATAGCCTCTTACAAAAGGCCAAAAATGGGCCCTCATAAAAAGAAAACCAGCAATAACGAAGAAAAGAACAAAAAAATTAAGTATAAAAAAACTAAGCACAAAGGCTTCACTCAACACTGTCCCCATCCACGCCATCACCCTTCTCTACGCTCGGTCCAGCGGCTTCACCTCCACTGTCGTCCCCTCAATCAACACTTTCATCATCAAAGGTAAGCCCACCTTCATCCTTATCATCTTCGCCGGCCTCCGGTGTCGCAGGATCATAGCCGCAGGCAATACGGACCTAGTGTGCTTTAGCACGGACATCTTCAAAAGCGGCCTCATGAACACTCCCCGCCGTCAACAAGTCCTTGTATATATCCCGATGAGCCTCAACATGGATCCACACCTCATATAAATTGAGAGGAATAGCAGTAGAGGCAGATGCTTGAGGAGAAGCCCGAGCCAACAACTGCACCTTTTCAGCCTCGAGAGCCATATTTTGATCGCCCAAGTTCGAGACATCTCTCTCAAGCTCACCGATTCGCTCCTCGAGCCGTACCTCCCTCAGTACAACCGTTTCCATCTTAGCTGCTCGCTCAAACCTAAGAACACGGATAGTATCTTCCAGTGCCTCTGCCCTCACCAAAGCCACCACTTGGGCTCCCTCAGCCCTCTCCAACTCAGTCGCCTTCTCTGACAACTTGACTCTTAGACCGGCAACTCTGGTGCAATGTTTCTCAATCTCCGCTCGCAAGGCCACCACCTTCTCCTGGAGATCAACATATTCGGCCGCAACCCCCTTGCCCACCTCAAGCTCCTTTTCCTTGGCCCTACGCAGCCCTTCGAGCTTGTTGCATCTGCCAATGGACCGCACAAAGTCCTCATCATTCCGCTCCAACTCCTCCCTAAGGGATTGATGAATACTGCCCGCCCTGAGCAGTGCATGCATCTCGCGGAACTTATCGCGATACCAGCGGTATATCAAATCCATTTTCTAAAAGATAACAGCCCGCGTGTCCGCCCGACAATCACCCTCGGTCTCCAAGATAAAAGTCTGAGAAGTAAAAAAAGGAGGAAAAAGAAATGGTCAGCAAAAATGGAAGTCGTGAAACAAAGAAAACAGTAAAGAACTCACCCTCAAAGCCATCCCAGATACACCTAATGACAGGCCATTGTCGTTGATCCCCCGAAGAGACCTGATTTTGGCAGCGGAACACAAAAGGTCGAATTGGGGCACCAAGTCCACCGTATCCTCCAACAGGTCGTAATCCGATGGAATTCGAGCATGCGGGAAGGACCCTCTGCTCTCACCTCGACCCGGTTAAACCCCTACTCAAACATTCTTATGTCCTCAGGATCAATATCGAAACCGGATTTGTAATCGTCCATAGCCACGTCATTTGCCCTCTCATTGACCGAAGAAGGGGCACAACCTTGTTGAGAGGTCGATGGACCGCTAGGAACGATCGCAGCGGACTTTAAACTCTGCCCTCCTACCTCGGCAGTTTCCTCTACGCCAGAAACAGGCACTGTCTCCACGCCTAAGGAGAATGCGGATTCTACTCCCAAACTGGCATCACCATCAGGTTCAGACACCGCTAACATGGGATCGCCCCTCGAAGCCCCTTCAGTCGAGGGTGCCCCCTCAGGCACTATCCTCCGCCTCTTTGACAGAGCCTCTTCGCCATCGCCCTGAGACGATTCATCCGCTAAATAAACTGCGGGGACCGGAGCTTCCACCATAGGAGCAACCGTCGCACGATCGGGTCCGGGTGTAGCCGTGATATTTGAAGTATCCGGAGCCTGAACGCCCCCACTTGGAGCCGCTACTGGTACAGGTCCGGCCGAAGAATTCGACTGACGGAAGGTAGGAATGGGAGCCCTTGCTCTCCTCGTTCCTCTCCGACCTACCAATGAGGGAAATTTGACCCAAAAGAGGATATAGGAAGGAGGAAAATGCGGAAATAAGATCAAAGTGACCGAGGGCGAGATGAGATGACTCACCAGTGGAAGTCTTGCGCCCAAACCTCTCATGGAACGATGACCATTCGCGAATCCCCATCGTATGGGGAAAAACCTGGCTCACCCACTCGTGCATATCATCAACTAACGGAGGGAGTTCCCTCTGGGCTGTAAAAACACACAAAAAAATGAACAGATCACCAAAGGGGAGCAACATACGGTCACTTTCTAAAAAAAGAAGAGAAAAAGAGAAACAAAAACTTACGAGCAAAAATCCACTCCTCAGGAAATCCATCAGGTTTCGACACCACGTGCTCCGCCCTCACATAGAAGAAGTTATCCAAAAGCGGCGATTGGTCTTATCATCCATCTTCACCACAAAGACCTTGGTTGCTCTGTAACGTAGATGTATCATCGTGCCCCTATGAAAATTTGGAACGAAGAGGTGAAGCAGGTGCTAGAGAGAAATCCCCCGACCGGCCAGCTCCGCGTATTTGATGAGTATGAGGAAGATATTGTATATGTACGGAGAGAGCTGAGCCGGGAACACCTCATAGTAGCGGCAAAAGTCCACCGCAAGGAAGGAAGGGGAAGTGTGTATTCGATGACGAACGGGTACACGTAAATGCGCAATATCCTGGGCGGTGTATATGCACAACGTCACGACCCGCTAGAACAAGTTCGATATGGTTAGGGATACTCCATTTAGCCTTAAGTGCGGTAAGCACCGAAACATCCATTTGAGAGACGATGGGTTCGAACTCGTCATCAGGAGGGTTCTTAAAATCGGTCCTGACCTTCCCCGGGAAAGGGACTATCTCATCTACAGTTGGAAATTTCTCATCTTCCGCCATGATTACCCCCTCTTCGTGAGAAGGTGTATCAGTTTCCAGCACAGGTGCACCAGCGGCTCTGTTTGAGTTAGAGGGTGCACTAGTCATCTCTTCATTAGTTGCGTAGATTGAGAATGCTAAGGAAAAGTGGGTAGCGACGATAAGGGATTTCAGCAAAAAAGAGAGAGAGGTATAAGAACCAGGAGAAGGAGCATAAAAAGTTTGGGATTATTTTAGATCAATGGGAAAATACAGCACCCAAATGAAAAACTCTCCCCTATTTATAAAGATGCAGGCACCCTGAGCGGGAAAACCAAACGCCGCCATTTCGATTCTGAAATGGAAGAGACACAGCAAACGATGCAATGTATAGGGAACATGTGCCATAATGACGTTTCAAACTGACGCAATGGTCTGGTGCAACTCTCAAAACATCACATTGTTATCTCACAATGGAGTATTCGCCCATCGCCAAGGTGCTCAGATTTCTCAACATTCGAACTGGCAAGGTTCGCCCATCGAGCTCGCCCAAAGACGAACCTGATAGGCGGAGGGACTAACTGTATGGGTCAAAATCTGAAAAAAGAAGTTCTCATAAGAAGGAACGACAAGGGGTCGAGTAAAATGAAGTCGTACTTATGAGGCGATACGACAGTGAGTGCATCATCTATAGCCGAGGTCATATATCCAGAAGTCCGACATGGAGAAGTAGACGCTATGGCATTTACGAGGGACAATCCCAAGTATGGTCAAAAGATTTAGGTAGTCTGGTTAAGGATCCTTGGGTAGATGAAAATATTTTGTATAATTACTAGGGGAGAGAGTGAAGTAAGGGAGGGGGGGGGGTTCAAGAACACACACAACTTCACTCACAAAAAGCTTAGGGCCAGAGAGCCTGCTTTATGCAAAGGAAATTGCTCGGAGCCCTGGCATTAACCTGTAAACAACTTTGTTGAATAAATGAAGATCTATCTCATCAATGGATCGGTGAACTTTCTCCTTCATTTAATTTTAATTATTATTTAATGTTATCCAAAAATATTACCTCTTTCTATATCATGGACCTCAATCGAGTATCGTAAACAATTCTTAGTTCCAACCATATTAACTTCTTCTCGCTTATGCTCCTTGATCTAGAATTAATTATCTTTGGCTAGGATTTATCCTTCTTCTAATCATTTGATTCAGTTTGGAAAAAAGACTTAAAAAACTTTTTGGTCAAACACCACTCTCATTGGAGTACCTCAAACTTGGTTCTCCGACTTCGACTGGTATTACTGCGTCAGTCCCATAGACTAGTGAATATGGCATTTCCCCTGTGCTTGTTTTTGGCGTGGTACGGGGTGCCCATAGCACTTCTGGTAGTAGTTCCGGCGATAGTCCCTTGGCGTCCTCAAGCTTCTTCTTCATGATTTTCAGTATTGTTTTGTTGGAGGATTTTGCTTGACCGTTGCTTGCAAGATGGTATGGCATGGAGAGTATTCGTTTGATGTGCCATTTATCGAAGAATTCAGCGAACTTTTTTCCAGTGAACTGGAGTATGTTGTCACAACTAATTTCTTTGGGGATGCCGAAGCGGAATATGATGTTCCTCCATATGAATGTGATAACTTCATGTTCACATATTTGGGCTAATGCACCTGCTTCTACCCATTTAGAAAAATAGTCAGATAAAACCAAAAGAAATCGTACATTACCTTGTCCCGTTGGAAGGGGTCTGGCGATGTCCATTCCTTATTTGATGAACGGCCACGGCGATGTGACTGAGTGGAGGTGCTCATCCGCTTGGTGAATCATTGGAGCGTATTTTTGGCACTGCTCGCACGTTTTAACGAAGTCGGTGGCTTCCTTTTTCATGGTGAGCCACTAATAGCCTGCTCGTATGAGGCATCTCACGAGGGATCGATTGCCGGCATGGGCGCTAAAGTGGCCTTTGTGTACTTCCTTGAGGACGTGTATGGTGTGATTTGGCCCTAGTCACTTCGCCAAGGGGCCGCCAAACGTTCTTTTGTACAAGTCATGGTTAATGTGTTGTATTTGGCCGCCTGCATTCGAAGCTTCTTGGATTTTTTTTTTCTGTTGGGAGCACTCCCTCCTGCAAATATGACATAATACGGTTGCGCCAGTCTCCAGTTAAGTTTATAGTGTGTACCTCAATTTGGTCTATTGTCGAATGGAGGAGGGTGACCATATTTTCCTTTCCGCTTATGTTCTTGGTGGCTGCTGCTAATTTGGCGAGGTCGTCTGCCTTGATGTTTTGTGTTCAAGGTATCTGGTTGAGTTGACATTCGTCGAACTCGGGCAGTAGCTTATGAATTCTGTGTGATATGTTTGTAGCCTCTTTCTTTGATTTGGAAAGTCCCTATAACTTGGTTGATGACGAGTTGTGAGTCGCATCGGAGGATGACTCGCCATGATCCATACTTAAGAGCTAGTCTCAGTCCTGCAATTACATCCTCGTACTCGGCCTCATTGTTAGTCATATCGGGACACCATATGGACTGGCATATGACTTCGCCTGTTGGGACTTCAAGTACGAGTCCCAGCCTAGATCCTGACGCCTTGGAGGCTCCATCGGTGTACAGGACCCATAGGTCGGGTAATTTGGGAGAGGTTCGGGAGGTTTCCTGCTCGACCTCAGGCATTATTTTGGCGCTGAAGTCAGCGACGAAGTCGGCGAGTACTTGCAACTTTATCGCTGTTCGCGGCTGATATATATCGTGCTCGCTTAATTCGATGGCCCACTTGGCCAATCTCCCCGACAGTTCAGGCTTATGTAGGATGCTTCTTAGGGAGGAGTTCGTGACCACCGCGATGGGGTGGAATTGAAAATAGGGCCTAAGCTTTCGTGAAGCTACGACCAATGCCAGGGCCAGCTTTTTGAGGTGGGGGTACCTCGTTTCGGCATCGACTAGGGTTTTGCTAATGTAATAGATTGGAGATTGCGTACCTTTGTTTTTACAGACCAAGACTGGGTTTACTGCTACGTCGTACACGGCCAGGTAGATTAAGAGACGTTCACCGGGCTCCGCCTTGGCGAGTAGCGGTGGCGAAGACAAGTATGCCTTTAATTCTCTTAGGGCCTCGATGCACTCAGAATTCCACTGGAGTCCAGTCCTTTTTGAGTATGTTGAAGAATTTGTGGCATCTGTCAGAGGATCGTGAGACAAACCTTGACAGGGTGGCTATACGGGTAGTCAACTTCTGTACCTGTTTCTTGCTGGTCAAAATTCTAGGTATTCCTTTTATGGCCTATTATGGTCGGGATTGATCTCAATGCCTCTCTATGACACCAAAAACCCAAGGAACTTCCCAGAGGTCACGCTGAAGGCGCACTTTTCGGGGTTTAGCTTCATGCCGTATCGTCTAAGTATGTCGAAGGCTTCCCTCAGGTGATCAATTTGGTCTTCTTTTCTTTTGGATTTGACCAACATGTCTTCTATATAGACTTCCATCGTTTTGCCGAGTTGCTCTTTATACATCTTGGTGACCAGCCTTTGGTAGATCGCCCCTGCATTTTTAAACCCAAACAGCATGACTTTGTAGCAGTATGTCCCTTGGTGGGTGATGAAGGTGGTCTTTTCCTGGTCTTCCTCCTCCATGAGGATTTGGTTGTAGCCTGATTAGGTGTCCAAGAAGCTTAATAACTTGTGCCTTGATGTTGCGTTGATGAGTTGATTGATGTGGGGCAATGGAAAGGAGTCTTTCGGGCAGGTTTTGTTTAGGTTCGTGTAGTCTACGCACATGCGCTATTTCCCGTTTTTCTTTTTCACCATGACCACGTTGGCGATCCATTGGGGTACTTTGACTCTCGAATGGAACCTTTGGCGAGTAATTTTTCTACCTCTTCGTGGATGGCCTCGTTGATTGCAGTATTGAACTTTCTTCTGATTTGTCGTACCGGCGGGTAGAGTGGATCGAATTTTAGCTTGTGTGTAGCGATGTCTTTCGAGATACCTGCCATATCTGCATGGGTGAAAGAAAACAGATCGGCGTTTTCAGTTAAAAATATATGGAATTTACCTGGTTCTGTGAGTTTATGGCCGATGGAAGCTTTTTTGTTGTGGTCGCTGATATCCAATTGAACGGGGTCAAGGTCTTCCACCGTTGACCCTGTGGATTCCGGGACGTCGGGGTCTTTAATGATGTTTTTTTGTTCGTCGGGATCGGGCCCCGACTTTGGTAATTGCTATGATCCTGAGCCCTCTCCTTTTAACTGTTGAGTGTATATTCAGTCTTGGGCGATACGGTAGCATTCTTGAGCTGTGCTCTGTTCACCACGGATGCTGAATATTCCCCAAGGGGTAGGAAACTTGATGACCTGATATGAGCTGGACGGGATGGCCCTTATGGCGTGTATCTAAGGTCGCCCTATAATGGCGTTGTAGGTTGTGTCTTGGTTCATGACATGGAATGTTGTTTCAAGGGTGATGTTGGCCCAAGAAAGGAAATAGTTTTGAAGATTGACAAAGTAACTCCGAGATGAACCAGGTCCATCACAGGTGACATAGACCAGGAGAGTTAGAGGCACATGAGATGCACATGCAGGAGATAAATGTATTCTGATTAAATTGAGATATCTTCTGATTGAAAATATTGCAAAAACGAAATTGGAAAAGGACTCCTTATTCAATAAGAACAGAATCAAAGATAAGGAAGGATTTAGGAGTTGAGTTTGACTAGAACTCTTTCACCATGGAAGAGTTGGATTAGGATTCTAGTTAATTACTTATCTACTAACTCCTATAAATTGCAGATTGTTCTTATGATATGTAGACGCACAAAAGCAGAAACTTATCAAGAATTGAGAGAAAAAAATCGTGAAGAAATTTTGCAAGCAGTTCGAGCCAAATTGGAGAGTGCGAATCTGAAGCTACATACCAGCTAGAAGAACCAGTTCCATATGTTTATCATTGAGTCTAGTTGGTTGTAGTAGGCGACTTAATATTGTATCTTTTCAGCTTTCATAGAAGCAGTTGTAATAGGTACACCTTTGTTCAAGTTAGAGTTAACTTGAAGCTAGTAGAAATTAGCTAGAGGCTAGTTACTACATAGGGTTAGAGTTAATCCTAGGATTACAAAAGAGTTTATTTTTTAAGTCTGTTTGGCTCAGAATTTTAGTGAAGAGTTTGAGAAAATCCTACTGAGGTATAGGTCATGGTTTTTTCACCTTTTGAGCCAGGTGTTTTCCACGTAAAAATCTCTGTGTTTTTACTTTACTGCTTTTATTATTACGCAAATAGCAGTAGTTGGAACACCAAGAAGAACTAGGTTCTTCAAGTAAGACAGCACTCGAAAATTGGGAACCAATCAATTAACTATATTCTTGTGTGGTATTGACATCTAAAACATCAATTGGTACCAGAGCAGGTTATCCTTGAAAGGCTAACACCTTGGAGAAGATCAAGATGAGTGCACCACCTGGAAACTGGGAGGGTCAATCAACTGCAAGGCCACCACTCTTCAATGGCCAGTATTACTCTTAGTGGAAGAAAAGGATAAAGGATCACCTGATTGGAGAAGACTATGAACTATGGGACATAGTCACTGACGGTCCTTTATCCACCATGAAGAAGACGACTGAAGGAGTAGATGTGTCAAAGACTCNGGAAGGATAGAATGAGAGATCACATCATTGGTGCAGACTATGAGCTATGGAACATAATCACTGATGGTCCAATGGCTACCATGAAAAAGAACACGGAAGAATTAGATGTGCCAAAGACTAGAGCTGACTGCACTGCTGGGGATTTGAGAAAGTGGGAGAAAAATGCTAAGGCCAAGAAGTGGCTTGTGTGTTGACTCGGTCCAGATGAGTATAGCAGAATTCAAAGTTGTACCACTGCCAAAGAAATTTGGGACACTTTGCAAGTGGCTCATGAAGGAACACCTCAAGTGAAGAGGTCAAGAGGAACTCTACTATATTCTCAATATGAGAATTTCACCATGAAGGAAGAAGAGACCATCCAAGAGATGTATACAAGGTTCACTACACTGACCAATGAACTCAAGTCTCTTGGAAGGGTCATTCTTGAAGAAGACAAGGTTGAGAAAATTCTGACAAGGGTCTTGCCAATCTCTTGGGAAAGCAAAATTACAGTCATTCAGGAATCTAAGAACATTGCAACTCTTAAGTTGGATGAGCTAATTGGAAATCTCACTGCCTATGAACTTAGAAGGCAGACTATGAAGATGGATGGTCCCAAGAAGGAAAGGAGTTTGGCATTCAGAACCACCGAAGAAGATGATCTAGAGGAGGATGAAATAACCATGATCACAAAGGAATTCAAGAAGTACATAATAAGAGCAAAGGTTCCTTCAAGAAGTGGAAGCAAAACAAATCAAGGGTTCCTGAAAAACAAACCAATGAGAGGTCTTACAAGTGTGGCAAGACTGATCATCACATCAAAAACTGCCCTCAATCGAAAATTGAATGGAAGAAGGAAAGAACTTAACGAAGGAACAGGAAGAAGGAACAGGTTCAACCCAAGAAAAACAGAACATTAACAAAGGCAATGGTTGCTGCTTGGGATGAAAGTTCAGATGAGGAGTTAGATGATGAAGATGGAGATGAACAAGCACTTATGGCAATTAGAGAATCCGATGAGGAATCTGAGGTAAGTATAATTCATCTCAAAGACAAGATTAAATTTTTGTCTAAAGAAACGCTATCTAGTTACTCCTGGATTTCATTGATGAATCTGAGGATCTAAACAATGAAAAGAAACAACTGTCTAAAGGAGTGTGTGATTTTGAAAGCTAAGTGCAAAAATCTAGAACTTAGGGCTAGTGAAAGTGATAATAAAAATGCTGAGTTAAAGAACCAGGTTCATGAACTTAACACCACTGTCCTAGAGCTAAGATCTGAAAATCTAAAACTGAAATTAGGAACATGTAAAAACAAAGCTGGTCACACACAACTCACATTAGAAGAAAACCTAGGAAAGATGAAAGACGAGTTGTACAAAAGAGATGAGCACATAAGAGTCCTTAAGGAGGATCTTGGCAAGATCAAGCATGAACTAGATAGAACTACCAAATGGAACAGGTCCTCTGATGCATTAACTTGGCTACATGAACACCATAGTAGCNTCCTTTCACTTGAGGACCTCAAAGGAGGAAATGTCTCCTTTGTAAATGGAAAGAAAGGTGAAATCACTGGGGTTGGTAATGAACAAGATGATGAAGAAATTGGGCTGGCTAGAAACTCAGTTCAAACTAAAGCAACACTGGAGGAAGGAACAGGTGATGGAACAGGTTCATCCATCCCAGGCAACATGACAGGGGGAATAGAACAAAATAATTCCCAAACCTCGTTGGAACCTGTTCCACAGCAACAAAGCAATGAAGGAACATCAAGGAGTAACTAGTTGGTTGTGAAACCATGCAAATATCTTTACAAAAGCACTGAGTAGAGAGCATTTTGAAAGGAACATGTTACTATTAGGGATGATTAAGATCACCTGATTGAACCAGTTCAGAATGTACATGAAAAAAAGGGAAAAAGAAGAATGAAAACAAAGAAAAATGTTTGGCTACAAAAGTCTGAAACGGGTGTAAATAATCAGATTAACAATTGCTCAGTCTCATACTGTAAAAAGT
>MDKI01080385.1:0-23794 GCA_005239505.1 Nicotiana paniculata | reverse complement strand
ATAACCTTAATATTTATAGCAAAATAGTATAGAATTTCGGTGTGGTCAAAAAATAGTTGTTCAGAGAAGTCATTCCCATATCTTGCCTCACCTTCGCGTCCACTTGCTCGCGTTCGCGAAGAAGGACACTAGACACCAACAACAGCAGCCCAAAACAACCCAAAATGATCTGAAACTATCCCGAAACACACTCGAGGCCCCCGTCCAAATCGCACAAACTAGTCCCATAACATACACGAACCTGCTCGAGGCCTCAAATCACATCAAGCAGCATCAAAATCATGAATCGCACCCAATTCAAACCTAATAAACTTTAGAACTTCAAACTTCTATATTCGATGCCAAAACCCATCAAATCACGTCTGATTGACCGCAAATTTTGCACACGAGTCTGAATCGACATTACGGACCTACTCCAACTCCCGTAATCAGATTCCAACCCCAATATCAAAAGTCCAGTCCTGGTCAAACTTCTCATAGACTTTCATATTTCTAACTTCCGCCAAATGACCTACGGACCTCCAAATCCACTCCTGGATGCGCTCCCTATATCAGAATCACCATATGGAGCTATTCCCAGACTCAAAATTCCAGAGGACATTGATAACATTTTAATACATTTCAACCCAAATTTATGAAATTCTTCCAAAATAACTTCTACAATAGTCGCTGAAACGCTCCCGGGTCATCCAAAACCCGATCCGGACATAGGCCACATTCCAATATCATCATACGCACATGTTGGAACCTTCAAATCCTAGTCACCAGGTCATTTACTAAAAAATTACACCCGAAGTGAAGCTGCGCATGGCCTCAAACCGCTGAACGACGCGTTAGAGATCAAATCGACCGATCGGGTCGGTACAGATTGATAGGCTGCCAAGGGGGATTTTGCATTTGCGAGGAGTATGGTCACATTTTGCCACATTTCCTGGCAGTAGGGAGTTTCTAAATTGCGAAGTGTGTGTCAAATTTGCGCCATTTCGTAGTGGCAAATTTGCGAGATCAGTGTCACATTTATGGAGGTCTCATTTGGGAGCCTTAGGTTGAAAATGCGACATCTGTAGTTGGTTATTAGCTGAGCAATTTGGAACTTAGGGCTATTTTATTATATAATGCTTTAGAATTGGTGAGAGACGATTGTTGAAGAGGATTTTCACCCAAGAATATAGGGTAAGTGATTTTCACTTAATTTTGATATTATATCTTGATTTTTCATGGATATTTACGCCTAAATCATGGAACTTTGAAGGAAATTTTTTGGATTTTTTAACTATGGTTTGATAAATATAAATTGAGGATTTGAGAGTCCATTTGAACTCAGTTTTAAAATATAATCACATATTTGAACTCGTGGGGTTATGGTTAGTCAAGATCTACCCCTTGACTCAGGTTTTGAGCGTGTGGGCCCAACTTTACCTTTTGTTGACTTTTTGGGAGTCCGGTAAATATTGAGACTTTATTGTTTGGAATGGATTCCTTTAGCATATTTTATTGAGTTGTTTTTGGCTGGGTTCGAGCCGGATAGAGGCGACTTTCAAGGAAAGGCATTTTTGAGTATTGATTTGGCTCGTTTGAGGTAAGTAACTTTCCTAACCTTGTGCGGAGGGAATATCCCTTAGGATTTTGCCTTATTTGCATATTTGTCTTATAGTAAAAGCAACATGTACGCGAAGTGACGAGTGTGTACACGGGTGCTATGTGTGGTTTATGATTGGATTAGATCTTAGGCTATTAATATGACTTAATTTTATGATATGCTCTATATGAAACATGGGTAATCACTCCGTGACTACATGATCTTTATTGCTACAACTTATTTAACCATAAGCATTCGTTATATGTCGAAAAAACATCCATATTTTATTATTTTCATGTCCTTATGAATCTTATTGATAATCTATGGGCTTATATCTTTTATGGGAATTTTTGTTTCTTTCCGGTAAATATGTCACATGTGGGAAGTTGGGCAGATTGATAGGGTGTTAGCATGAGGTCTTTGTCGTGCGATTGTGATAATTGTTATGCGCATGTGGTAAAATAAGGGTGGCATTTTCTCGGGTTTTCCCCATATGGGAAAAATAAGGGTAGTGATGTGCGAAGGTGGTGAAATACGGGTGGCATTGCTTGAGACATACAACAAAATAAGGGTGCGATTATTGATGACCTTATGTGATTATTTAGGGTTGATTCTCTTGATGATGATCATGTCACGAAACATGGATGCTATTTTTTATCGTATATATGTTTTCTTTAAACTTCGTCATATATTTTAAATAATTTCCCAGTTTGATTTGATATGCTTTCATATGCCTTTGTTTCCACCTGATGACTAATGTTAAATATGGATTTTCTTATGTTGAGTTGTTATCACGTGTTCTAACGATATTATTGATATTTTTTCTGTTACATATTTTATTACTAGTTAATAATATATTGCACATGTTATTTTATTAGTGAGTATCATATTACTTGAACCTTGTCCCTAATTCAATGAGGTTAGTCTTGATACTCACTGGGTACCGATTGAAGTGTACTCATGCTACACTTATGCCCATTTTTGTATAGATCCTGTCGTTAGAGTAGCAAACCTAGGGTGTGAGAGCATACATTGATCGTGAGGATCCAAGATAGAGCTGCATGACCACTGCAGTCCCTTGGAGTCTCATCTTATATGTTGATATTGTTAATTATACATTTTAACAATATTGTATTTTTGACATATCCGTATGCATTCAATTAGAGCTCAGGACTTTGTACTACAAATATTTCAAGGAAATTTTATTTGGTGTTGCCATTTTGGAATATGTAATAACTATCTATGCTATTTATTGTTAAATTCAATCTTATACATCGTGTATTGATAATTCGATATTATTAATGTGATAGGCTTACCTAGTCATAAAGGTTAGTGTAATAATTGGCTGGTTGTTTTGAGCTTTAGCGTTCCGTTCGGTGGTTTAAGACTTTTGAGTAGCTTCATATGATGTATTATGACTTGTATGTATGTCGGTATTGGTTTTCTGGTGGTTCATGATTGATTTGGAAGAATGAATCTAGATTTGGAAGCTTTAAGATGGAAAAGTTTATCAAGGTTTGACTTTTGGGTAAATGGACTCGAAATCTGGGTTTTAATGTTTCTCTAGGATCGTGGGATAATATTTTTCATGTACATATGGTTGGATTTGGTTTTGTAGGTTCTTAGAAGAATTCAACGCTATTTGTCGAAAGCTGACAATTTGAAAAACTTAAGAGTTCATAAGTTTTACCAAGAGTTGACTTGGATGTTATTGGACTCCAATTGGTGTTCTGATGCTTTGGATAGATCTATATAATTGAATTTAACTTGTGTGTCAAGTTTGAAAGCAATTTGAAGTATTGTGAAAGAATGAAGTTTTAAGGTTTGAGCCTCAATTTTTCATTGTGATTTTCCCATGGGTGTTTTCAGGCATTGGATATGTAACGACCCGACCGGTCATTTTGAGATCTAGCTCGTCGTTCAGCCTTTTGAGGTCATGAGCAGCTTAATTTCAGGTATTATGACTTGTAGATGTGGTCGGAATTGAATTTCGGAAAGTTTAGATTTGATTTGGAAAGAAAATTCTCATTTTAGAAGCCTTAAGTTGGAAGAATCAACTACGATTGGAATTTTGAGTAAACGACCTTCGAATCAGGATCTGAAGGTTCCTGCAGGTTCATATGATGATTTCGGACTTGGGCGTATGTCCGGATCGGGTTTTGGATAACCCGGGAGCGTTTTGATGCATATTGTGGAAGTTAGCATTTTAGAAGAATTTCATAGATTTGGGCTTGAAGTGCATTTCAGTGTTGTTAATGTCCTTTTGATATTCTGAGTCTAAGAATAGCACCGTATGGTGAATCTGGAGGTGGGAGCGCGATCGGAAGTGAATTTGGATATTCGTAGGTCATTTTGTTGTCATTTGGCTAAAGATAGAAATTTGAAGGTATTTGAGAAATCCGACCGGAAGTGGAAATCTTGATATCAAAGTCGGAATGCAATTCCGTAAGTTAGAACAGGTCTGTATTGTTGAATATGACGTGTGCGCAAAATTTGAGGTCAATCAGACATGATTTGATAGGTTTCGGCCTCAGATGTAGAAGTTGGAAATTTCTAAGTTCATAAAGTTGGGATTTGGGCGCGATTCGTGGTTTCGATGTTGTTTGATGTTATTTGAGGCCACGGACAAGTCCACATTATGTTTTGGAAAAGGTCGGTATGATTGGACGGGGTCCCCGGGGTCCCGGAGGCCTCGGTTGGTTTACGAATCAGTATTTGAAGTTGAAGAAAGCTAAGGTTGCTGCCATCTGGTGTGATCCGCGTCTGCAAGGCATTGGCCGCAGGTGCGGCTAAGGGCACCGCAGGTGCTATTTTTGGCTGGAGCCAAGGAGGCCGTAGGTGCGGAATATTTGAGCGCACCTGCGAAAGCGCAGGTGCGATAAGGGGGCCGCATGTGCGGAAATCGGCCCGGGCATAATGTTTTAAAACAAGGATTCTTGTTTCATTTTCTTCATTTCTTCTTGGGCTTAGGAAATTTTTGGAGGCTTCAAAGGGAGGATTCCTTCATGCATTGTCAAGGTAAATAACTCCTTCATGCCTCTAAGTTAAATACAAGATTATATGCATGGATTAGGCATGGAAATTGGTAGGAATTTGGGAAATTATTAAAGAAACAAGAAAATGGAAATTTAGATTTTAGCCACGAATTGAGCATGAGTATTTGAGTAAATTCAATATTTGAGTTAGTAAGGCTATGGGTAGAATATATCTTCGAGAAATTTCGGATTCCGGACACGTGGGCCCGAGGGAATTTTGGTCATTTCACTAAGCGTGGTTGGGAAATTATATAATTTGTAATTGTTGCAAGTATTTGAATATATTTTCATTGGTTCATCGTTGTTTGGATAGTTTTGGGGCGTTGTGCATCAGTTGTAGTCGTCGAAAGGGCTTGGAGTCCGGTTATGGAATTTCGGAGCGAGGTAAGTCTCCTTTCGAACTTTGGGAGGGGGAATTGTCCCCTAGGTGAATTAATTAAGTATATGCTATTATTTTCGGGGGCCATGTACGCATGAGGTGACGGGAGTCCGTGCGTTGCTACTATTATGCCATGTCCGGGTAGTCTAGGACCCACTAGCATGCCTTATGTGTTGTACCTGTAATCCAGCCTGTAATATTAAACTGCTAATGTAATCGAATCGCAATTGAATATCTGAAGAAGACTAGAGTTTATTATCTTAATCATGAGAATTGATTCCTCTGTGGATAATTGTACATCTAGTAGGGTTCATATTATGGAATATCATTAAACTTGGCAAATGAGTTAAAAACAAAGATCTAAAACTATATTTCATGTTCCGTTCAAAAGAATTTTACCATTTTCCTGAGAAAATTGCTTTCTTGATAAAAATACGGATTTATTATGCGGATATGTGTACATATGAGCACCTGAGTCGCACATATGATTCGTGAGCAGGCTAGCCTTATTATTTGTATGTATAAACGCCTCGTATGATCGATTCGCGAGCAAGGCAGATAGATGAATCTATTGTTCGAGCCGTTCGACCCTTCGGCAGTGCACAGTTCATTATTGTTGGTCCGCATCGTTCGACCATCGGCATTGCTTGCGCATGATATTTACTGCATAGTTGCTATGATTTGGCCTGATTATTGGCCTGACTATTAAGGTGTCAATTGAAGTGAAAGAGATTTAAAGTTATTAAGAAGATTCTTGAATAAGTTGTTCCTTCCCGTCGAATTATTCTTATTTGATTAAATCACCCATGTTGATTAATTGTTATTAATATGACAAAGATATAAAGTGTTAAACGTGAACGGAGTAGAAAATATTTATTCCTGATTTTAATAAATTGCCTATGATAATCATGCTTAGTGTCACACTTAAATATTCTAAATTGACCTTTAGTAAGTGTATAATTTTACCTCTCGTCACTACCTCTCTGAGGTAAGGCAGAAAACTTACTGAGTACACGTTGTTTTTTTACATATGCTACACTTGCTGTGCATTTTATTGCACAGGTACTTTCATAGCAATGTGGAGGATTCGGAGACTTAGGCGAGCTACATCATCCGGAGGTGATCCGCAGCTGACAGGGTCTCCCTCGTACTGTATTTATTTTCGTTTTAAATTTCCTTGTCCAATTTGTATTTCGGACAGGCTTTGTAATGATGGTATAAATTCTTAAAATTCTCATGTACTTGTGACACCGGGTTCTGGGATGTGTTGGATTATATTTGCTAAAGTGTACTATTCAAACCATTGTTTTTAATTAACATATTTTTATTTGGTTAAAATATAATAAAGTGAAAGGAAATATTTTTATAAATGTTAAAAATCGGATAATTATTTCAATTAATTAATGATTTGGCTATCCTGACATTAATGTTCGGCGCCATCACGACCTCATGGATTTTGGATCGTGACAACATGATATCAGAGCGCTAGGTTCCTTTAGGTCTCACGAGTCATGAGCAAGTCTAGTAGAGTCTTGCGGATCGGTACGGAGACGTCTGTACTTATCTTCGAGAGGTTACAGGGCTGTTAGGAGTACTTCCCTTCTTGATTCCGCATCGTGCGATTTTATTCCTTTGAAGCTTATGCCTATGTTTGTTCCTACTCAATCTTACGCGTCACGAAGAGCTTGCTATGAATCAGAAATCTGAGGAATTGAAATGGTGCTACGGATGTAAGTCAAAATGTATCCATGTGTAATTAGTTGGGGCTGTTGTTTTGGCCCTGCAAAAGAATAATATGTTGTTTCAGCTCAGTAGGGGTGTTTCTGAGAGCGTTAAGGCTATGCTCAGGTAGTGATGATGCTTGCGATTGGTTATCGTGCGATGTCGATATGATGATATAATGTTTGCCTGTATGTTAGGGGTGATGAATGGTTTGAAGGGAGGTTTTCTGAGAGTGTGATTTTGAGATTTCGGTATTTTAGTTCCGGCATAGGAGAAAATTTTGGATTATGAAAGGTCAGGTTGGGGTTGATAAAGTTGCAAGACATGGTCTCTTCAAGTGAGGTGGGATATGTACCTGTGACGTGTAGTCTTCGTCATTGATCGAATGGAATGTGTTCAGTTTGTCGGTTTTATGGATTCTTCAGTTGCGTGGGGTCAGAGTATGAGAAGAAGTATTGAAGAAGGAATTTGGTAGAGATCGTGAGGTGTTGTGGTCCAGTACCGGATAAGTGTTGATAATGAAGGCAGCTAGAGAAAGATGATCTTCGGAGAGTGTGAAGTCGTGGTGATCTGCTGGTTTGAGAGTTACAGAGAATGATCCTGAAGTGAGGCTAGGCGGTGGTTCCATCTCTTGGAGGCCAGGTGTAAGAGGCGGAAGTCGAGTAGTCGCAAAGTGGGGGAGCGGCAGCATAGCTTTGAATTTGAAGACAATGTCGCGCATTTAATGGATGTCTATGAGGAGCGGACGGACTAGTAAAAGTTGGTTAACGAAGCAAGGCATATGATGGGGTATTGAAGTCGCATAGAGCGTGCATTTCAGCGTCGTTGAAAGGTGTCCACGGGTGATTCTACAGGTGGGTTATCTTCTGTGCATAGGTTAGCGATGGCGGGGTTGGCAGGTCTCAGTGAGGGGTTCTAGTGGCTATTCAGTAGGAGGCGGAATGTGTAAATGATGCTAGAGAATTTGAGTATTTACGGAGTACTGTCAAAAGAATTTGGAGGAATCAGATGGATTGGTTGAGTTAGATCGCGTTATTAAAGGAGAAAGGATCTCAATAGAGTCTAGAGTGGTGCAAGGAGTAGCTACGGGCTAAGTGAGGGGGGGTCCCACCATTTGCAGTTGGGTTGCAGAGTTGTCTTATCATGGGGTCACGGATTGTCGGCGTGTTGAAAAGTTATTTCAGCTAAGGGAAAGGAGTAAAATTGCGATTGTGCGTGGAATTTGAGGAATGTGTGAAAGAGTCGGCTCTATCAGATCAGGCTTAGGCTTTGGATAATTCAGAATTAATGCTTAAGGCATAGGTGAGTTGTCAGGATAGTGACTCGATCGCGTGGTTCCTTGAAAGGGGTGTTCATGTGCTAGAAGAGCCCTGCAGATGATTGCATTCGGGGCCAGTCAGGGTGGGTGACTCCCAATAGCGGTCCTAGTTAGTTCAAAAGTCAAGAATGTGGCGTTTAAGGGATTCAGACAGCAGTATGATCGAGAATCGAGCTTTTGCAGAGTAATTTCTGAGAAAAAAAAGGATGGTTGGAATGTTCTATGATATGTTTCAGCGTGCAGGATAGTATTGGAGTGTGAAAAATAAACTCCGGATTGTAGAAAGATTATCATGAGGGTATGAGACGGGTTGCGGGATTTAGGCAGCATAGCCTCGTGAATCAAGGTCACTCGGGAGGAATAAGGGTTGAGTTTGCTATGAGTTGGAGGAAGTTGCTATTATTCCTGAAGCAATTGAAGATGATTAAAAGAAGATAGATGGATTAGCCATGGTTGAAATGGCACATTTTTGGTTGTGATCGGTTCCTTCAGTGTGATTAAGTTATGCATGTGGGCTGTGCCGGTGTGTGGGGGGATTGTCGGCCATCGTGATGGATTGCATGTTGGAGCATTCAAGTATTATAGCCTGACAGGTGTAGGCGGATCTTGGGAGGGTTAGGGTGGTATAGACTATTACTTAAGGATTTGCATGTTGGGTGTTGTGGGAATTTACTCATGTGTTGAGATGGAACTCTTGAATGGAGTTAAGTAAAAGGTTTCTATATGATAATGTGTTCACCTTATTGGGGGTTGAGAAGTTATGATGGAATTCTTGCACTACCTGATATTGCCATGTTAGGTGTGGTAAGCAGTATGTAACTGGGAGTAAGAATCGAGATTGCAGTTCGGTGTTAATAAGGATGTCCTGAGCTCGGAAGAGCAAGGAAACGTGATTTGAAAGTTCAGTGTAAGGTGGTGTTATCTTCGGTGTCACCTGAGATTGATATTCGGTGGAAGAGGCTTTGTACCCTGGTTATGGGTTCATGATTTGTCTTACAGCGTAGTATTGCCAGTGGTGGATGGGCAGACTTGTTGCCTTGTGTGGAAGGTCGTGGAAGCATAACCGCGAAAAGATTGTATAAAGTGTGACATGTAGTCACTTGATGGATTGAAGATTTGGACTGAGTTTAAAGAAGTGCAATATTGCTCAATTGAGAATTTATGCCTGGAAGGCGTTCAGTTCATTTGGTTGTGAATTGTGGGGTGTTTGTCCCGACTATGATGGTTGTTCTTGCGTATTTGAGAGAAAGTGGGTTAATATGGACCCAGGTAAAAGCTATTAGCTTAGTTGTTACGAGCAAGGTAGACTCGATGCTTGTGGATGGATTTAAATATGATTATGGGCTCCGTATAATCCAGCCATGTTCATTTCAGTAGAGCGCTTTTCATGGAAAGATATTAGAACGGCGGATGTTGTTCCGTCTTGGTCAAATTCAGGTGTTATTATGATTGTGCCATGTGAATTGTGAAAGGGGTTGATAATTTCCTATGTGTTGAGGTCCCGCATAGTGGGGATGTTATGTGAGCAGGATAGCTCTTGAAATCAAGAGTGTATATGTACATATCGCACCTCTGTTGTGCTTGAGTTATGTAGCATACAGCTTTATCAGTCTCCCCAGGATGGTATTATGCACTTAGCGTGCTTATGATCAATATTCAGTAATTTGTAATAGTAAGCAAACCATCTCCATATATATATCTTCTTATGTAAATTTTATGTGTGGATCGGGTGGCACGTCGCCACGGGTATGTTATTCGGATCGGGTTGCACGCCGCAACAGTGTGATGTTGAGTAAGGTTCCTATAATTATTTTATTGTGTTTTACTTCCTATTTTCTAGTAAGAGTTCATATTAGTTGTGTGAGTTTAATAGTCCCGTCGTGAGTCATTTCTTATTATCATGTTCGAGTTATGGTCCATTGTCGTGATGGGGTATCATGTGAGGCTATTGGTCATGTTTGGGGTGATTTGTTGTCTGAGCAGTTCATACTTGGTGAGACGAGATTTTCGGATCAGGGGTCAGTGTGATAAGGTTATGTGAAGGGTATATTAAAGAACAAATACCATTATTCAGGTTCATAATGAGGTGATGATTCTAGTCATGATGAGTCATTCAATGATTTGTTAACTCTGCAGTTGGGTATGAATTTCTGCACATTTCCTCTGTTGTGGTGGTATCATTAGCATTATATCAGGGTGTATGCATATTTGTTATGAGGTGCGCCGGGAGCACTAGATTCGTGAAATTTTGGCTACTAAGATTCAAGGAGTACCATTGTGGTCAGATGATAAGTTATGCGGTCCATCGTCCTGATTCAGCAAAGGCATGTAGTCATGTTTTGGTATGTCATGTGGTAGTTGATGCGGTGTTTATATATTGGAACTAGACCTGACAGAGAAATTTTAGGTGTTGACTATTATGTGGATAAAAGAAGAAATCTTCAGATTTGATCAAGCTAATGTGCTCAACTGGGTGGTGGTAGCTCGGGCAGATGCTTAAGGGGTTAAACATTATTTTGAGGTAACTCTAGAGCAGTTCTTAGCACGTTCGAGGACGAACATCGGTTTAAGTGGGGGAGAATGTATTGAACCCACCGGTCGTTTTGAGCTCTAGCGCGTCATTCAGCGGTTTGAAGACATGAGCAGCTCCATTTCAGGTATTATGACTTGTAGGTGTGGTCGGAATTGAATTTCCAAAAGTCTAGAGTTGATTTGGATGTCATTTCAGAAGCCTTAAGTTGGAAGAATCAGCTAAGAATGGAATTTTGAGTAAATGACCTCCGAATCAGGATCTAACGGTTTCTATAGGTTCGTATGATGATTTCGGACTTTGGCGAATGTCTGGATCGGGTTTTGGATAACTCGGGAGCATTTCGATGCATATTGTTGATGTCCGTTTGGGATTCCGAGTCTGGGAATAGCTTCGTATGGTGATTCGGGAGTTGGGAGCGCGATCGGAAGTGAATTTGGATGTTTGTAGGTCATTTTGAAGTCATTTGGCTAAAGATAGAAATTTGAAGGTTTTTGAGAAATTCAACCGGAAGTGGAAATCTTGATATCGAGGTCAGAATGCGATTCCGGAAGTTGGAACAGGTTTGTAATGTTGAATATGACATGTGTGCAAAATTTGAGGTCAATCGGACGTGATTTGATAGGTTTCGGCATCGGATGTAGAAGTTGGAAATTTCTAAGTTCATAAAGTTGGGATTTGGGTGCGATTCGTTGTTTAGATGTTGTTTGGTGTGATTTGAGGCCTCGAGCAAGTCCGCATTATGTTTTGGAAAAGGTCGGTATGATTGGACGGGGTCCCGGGGGTCTCTGGTGGATTCCAGATGGTTAACGAATCAATATTTGAAGTTTAAGAAAGCTAAGGTTATTGTCATTTGGTGTGATCCGCACCTGCGAGGCTTTGGCTACAGGTGCGGAGCCGCAGGTGCGGCTAAGGGTACCAAATATGCAATTTTGCGCTGGAGCCAAGGAGGCCGCAAGTGCGGAAGATTTGAGCGCACCTGCGGGAGCGCAGGTGCGATAAAGGGGCCGCAGGTGCGAAATCGGTCTGGGCAAGATGTTTTAAAACAAGGATTCTTGGTTCATTTTCTTCATTTATTCTTGGGCTTAGGCGATTTTGGGAGGCTTCGAAGGGAGGATTCCTTCATGCATTGTCAAGGTAAGTAACTCCTTCATGCCTCTAAGTTAAATACAAGATTATATGCATGGATTGGGCATGGAAATTGGTAGGAATTTGGAAAATTATTGAAGAAACCTAGAAAATGGAAATTTGGATTTTAGCCACGAATTGAGCATTAATATTTGAGTAAATTGTATATTTGATTTAGTAAGGCTATGGATAGAATAAATCTTCGAGAAATTTCGGACTTCGGACATGTGGGCTCGAGGGCAATTTGGTCATTTCACTTAGCGGGGTTGGGAAATTACATAATTTGGAATTGTTGCAAGTATTAGAATATATGTTCATTCGTTCGTCATTGTTTGGATAGTTTTGGGGCGTTGTGCGTCCGTTGTAGTCATCGAAAGGGCTCGGAGGCTGGTTATGGAATTTCGTAGGGAGGTACGTCTCCTTTCAAACTTTGTGAGGGGGAATTGTCCCCCTAGGTGAATTAATGAAGTATATGGTATTATTTTCGGGGGCTATGTATGCATGAGGTGACGGGAGTCCGTGCGTAGCAGCTATTTTTCCATGTCCGGGTAGTCTAGGACCCACTAGCATGCCTTATGTGTTGTACCTGTTATTTTGCCTGTAATATTAAACTGCTAATATAATCGAATCGTAATTGAATATCTGAAGAAGACTACACTTTATTATCTTAATCATCTAAAAAGAGAATTGATTCCTCTGTGGATAATTGTACACCTAGTATGGTTATATTATGGAATATCATTAAACTTGGCAAATGAGTTAAAAACAAAGATTTAAAACTATATTTCATGTTCCTTTAAAAAGAATTTTACTATTTTCCTGAGAAAAACTGCTTTCTTGATAAAAATACGGATTTATTATGTGGATATGTGTACATATGAGCACCTGCATCGTATGTATGATGCACGAGCAGGCTAGCCTGATTATTTGTATGTATAAACGCGTCGTATGATCGATTCGCGAGCGAGGCAGATAGATGAATCTATGGTTCGAGCCATTCGACCCTTCGGCAGTGCACAGTTCATTATTGTTGGTCCGCGTCGTTCGACCATCGGCATTGCTTGCGCATGATATTTACTGCATAGTGGCTGTGATTTTGCATGATTACCGGTCTGACTATTATGGTATCAATTGAAATGAAAGAGATTTAAAGTTATTAAAAAGATTCTTGAATAAGTTGTTCCTTCCTGTCGAATTATTGTTATTTGATTAAATCACCCATGTTATTTAATTATCATTAATATGACAAAGATATAAAGTGTTAAACGTGAACGGAGTAGAAAATATTTATTCCTTATTTTAATAAATTGCCTATGATAATTATCCTTAGTGTCACACTTAAATATTCTAAATTGACCTTTGTTAAGTGTCTAATTTAACCTCTCGTCACTACCTCTCTGAGGTAAGGCGGACAACTTACTGAGTACACGTTGTTTTTGTACTCATGCTACACTTGCTGTGCATTTTATTGCACAGGTACTTTCATAGAAATGTGGAGGATTCGGAGACTTAGGCGAGCTGCATCATCCGGAGGTGATCCGCAGCTGACAGGGTCTCCCTCGTACTGTATTTATTTTCGTTTTAAATTTTCTTGTCCAATTTGTATTTCAGACAGGCTTTGTAATGATGGTATAAATTATTACAATTCTCATGTACTTGTGACACCGGGTTCTGGGATGTGTTGGATTATATTTGCTAAAGTGTAATATTCAAACCATTTTTTTTAATTAACAGATTTTTATTTGGTTAATATGTAATAAAGTGAAAGGAAATGTTTTTATAAATGTAAAAAATCGGAAAATTATTTCAATTAATTAATGATTTGGCTTGCCTGACATTGATGTCCGGCGCCATCAAGCCCTCATGGATTTTGGGTCGTGACAACATGGTATCAGAGCGCTAGGTTCCCTTAGGTCTCACGAGTCATGAGCAAGTCTAGTAGAGTCTTGCGGATCGATACGGAGACGTTTGTACTTGTCTTCGAGAGGCTACAAGGCTGTAAGGAGTACTTCCCTTCTTGATTCCTCATCGTGCGATTTGATCCCTTTGAAGCTTATGCCTATGTTTGTTCCTACTCAATCTTACGCGTCGCGAAGCGCTTGCTATGAATCAGAAATTTGAGGAATTAAAATGGTGCTACGGATGTAAGTCGAAATATATCCACGTGTAATTTGTTAGGGCTGTTGTTTTTGCCTTGCAAAAGAATAATATGTTGTTTCAGCTCAATAGGGGTGTTTCTGAGAGCGTTAAGGCTATGCTCAGGTAGTGATGATGCTTGCTATTTGTTATCACGCGATGTCGATATGTTGATATAATGCTTGCCCGTATGTTGGGGGTGATGAATTGTTTGAAGGGAGGTTTTCTCAGAGTGTGATTTCGAGATCTCGGTATTTTAGTTCCGGCATAGGAGAGGCATTTTGATTATGAAAGGTCCGGTTGTGGTTGATAAAGTAGCAAGACTTGGTCTCTTCAAGTGAGGTGGGATATGCACCTGTGACGTGTAGTCGTCATCATTGATCGAATGAAATGTGTTCAGTTTGTCGGTACTATGGTTTCTTCAGTTGCGTGGGGTCAGAGTATGAGAAGAAGTATTGAAGAAGGAGTTTGCTATAGATCGTGAGATGCGGTGGTCCAGTACCGGATAAGTGTTGATAATGAAGGCATCTAGAGAAAGATGATCTTCGGAGAGTGTGAAGTCGTGGTGATCTGCTGGTTTGAGAGCTACAGAGAATGATCTTGAAGTGAGGCTAGGCGGTGGTTCCATCTCTAGGAGGCCAGGTGTAAGAGGCGGAAGTCGAGCAGTCGCAAAGTGGGGGAGTGACAGCATAGCTTTGCATTTGAAGAAAATGTCGCGCATTTAATAGATGTCCATGAGGAGCGGACGGACTAGTAAAAGTTGGTTAACGAAGCAGGGTATAGGATAAGGTATTGAAGTCGCAGAGAGCGTGCAATTCAGCGTCGTTGGAAGGTGTCCGCGGGTGATTCCACAGGTGGGTTATCTTCTGTGCATAGGTTAGCGATGGCGGGGTTGGCAGGTCTCCGTGAGGGGTTCTAGTGGCTATTTGGTAGGAGGCGGAATGTGTGAATGATGCTAGAGAGTTTGAGTATTTACGGAGTACTGGCAAGAGAATTTGGAGGAATTGGATGGATTGGTTGATTTAGATCACGTTATCAAAGGACAAAGGATCTCGGCAGGGTCTAGAGTGGTGCAAGGAGTAGCTTTGGGCTAAGTGGGGGAGTCCTACCATTTGCAGTTGGGTTGTAGGGTTGTCTTCTCATGGGGTCGCGAATTGTCGGCGTGTTGGAAAGTTATTTCAGCTAAGGGAAAGAAGTAAAATGGCGATTGTGCGTGGAATTTGAGGAATGTGTGAAAGAGTCGGCCCTGTCGGATCGGGCTTAGGCTTTGGAAGATTCAGAATTTATGCTGAAGGCATAGGTGAGTTGTGAGGATAGTGACTCGGTCGCGTGGTTCCTTGAAAGGGGTGGTCATGTGCTAGAAGAGCCTTGGAGATGATTGCATTCGGGGCCAATCAGAGTGGGTGACTCTCAATAGCGGTCCTAGTGAGTTCAAAAGTCAAGAATGTGGCATTTAAGGGTTTCAGACAGCAGTATGATCGAGAATCGAGCTTTTGTAGAGTAATTTATGAGAAAAAGGACGATGGTTGGAATGTTCTACGATATGTTTCAGCGTGCAGGATAGTATTGGAGGAGTGAGAAAAATAAACTCCGGATTGTAGAAAGATTATCAGGAGGGTATGAGACGGGTTGCGGGATTTAGGCAACATAGCCTCGTTAATCAAGGTCACTCGGGAGGAGTGAGGGTTGAGTTTGCTATGAGTTGGAGGAAGTTGCTCATGTACTTGTGACACCGGGTTCTGGGATGTTTTGGATTATATTTGCTAAAGTGTAGTATTCAAACCATTGTTTTTAATTAACAAATTTTTATTTTTTTAATATGTAATAAAGTGAAAAGAAATGTTTTCATAAATGTTAAAAATCGGAAATTATTTCAATAAATTAATGATTTGGCTTGCCTGACATTGATGTCCGGCGCCATCACGACCTCATGGATTTTGAGTCGTGACAGGATAAGCTTGGATAATATATTTGTACTTGTGGTATGAATGTATAGGGTCCTGAAGGTTCGGGTGTGTTTTGGATTATTGGTTGAGAGATTAGTTAAGTATTGGGGTTTGACCACAATCAATATCGGGTCAAGAAGACCTCTTTTCGGTATTTTGGGTGCGTGAGTCGGTCATAGCATGTCTTATCATTAAAATGCATATATAGTTTTTGTCCAGGAGGTTCCAAATGAGATTTAGGTACTAAAGCAAAGACTTTGCAATTCCTTATTTTCTAGTGCAACAATTTCAAAAATATCGGTTATGTCCATGAGTTTGCCACTATAAGTTGGAGGAAATTGCTCATGTACTTGTGACACCGGGTTCTGGGATGTTTTGATTCGTGACATGATAAGCTTGGATAATATATTTGTACTTGTCGTATGAATGTATAGGGTCCTGAAAGGTTCGGGTGTGTTTTTGATTATTGGTTGAGAGATTAGTTATGTATTGGGGTTTGACCACAATCTATATCGGGTCAAGAAGTCCTCTTTTTGGTGTTTTGAGTGCGTGAGTCGGTTCGTAGCATGTCTTATGATTGAAATGCATATATGGTTTTTGTCGGGGAGGTTCCAAATGAGTTTTAGGTACTAAAACAAAGACTTTGCAATTCCTGATTTTCTAGTGCAACAATTTCAAAAATACCGGTTATGTCCATGAGTTCGCCACTATAACCTTTTGGTCGGTTGTTTTGAGTGTTGTAGCCCCATTCCCATATTTACTACTTATTCTATGCTCAATTATTGTTATCTGACTTGTCGGGGTAGTTGGTTTGGTTCCGGGGATGTTTCGGAATAAGTTGGGACATTGTCTCAAGGTTGGAAGCTTAAGTTGAAAGGTTGACCGCATGTTGAATTATGTGTAACTGACTCTGGAATAAAGTTTTGATGGTTCCAATATCTCCGTATGGTGATTTCAGACTTACAAGTCTGTTCGGATATTGATTTAGAGGTCTGTAGGTGATTTTGGCTTGGATTGACAAAAGTTGGAAAAATGAAAATTTGGAGAGTTTAGAAGTTTAACCAAAAGTTGACTTTGTGGTTACCAAACTCAGATTTAGGACCAGAGTGTCATTTATGAATTGTGTGAATAATTTGAGGTTAATCAAAGTTGATTTGATATGTTTCAGCATCGATTGTAGAAGTTAGAAGTTTACATGTTCGTTAGTGTTACACCCCATATTTCGTACGTAAAAGTACACCATAAATAAATTAATGGAAGTTCGGGAATGGGATTATTTTGAGATTATAAGCATATGCTATTTCAAATAAATTATGAGTAAATTCGTAAAGGTGAGAGGGGAAGCAAGTTAAAGAAAATGAATTTTCGTCCAAGTTTGACATGTTGGGATAAAATGTGACCCGAGCTAAAATACTCAGTATTTATGGACTAGTGTCATACAAGGTACCACTTGACCATGATAGTAAGATGTATAAGGTATGTGAAACGTGAGTAGTATTTTAAGTAAGTGGAAGTAATTATAAATTATGTGGGTAACTGATTAATTATTGGATAATGGGACATTACATAATTAATGAATAATTAGTGGTGGATTAATTGAAGTCTTTGGAGAAAGGCTAAGGCAAAAAAAAAACGTGGTAGCACCTTGAAATGCATTAAGTGGCTAATAATTAGGCATGAAAGGTGGCCATTTAATTGTTTGGGTGGTCTCATCTTTATTTGGAAGTGGGGCTAAGATTAGTAGCATTCAAGGGGTGACGGTTTGTCCATCACTACCAATTAAAAAGGATACTACAAATTATTTGACAAGATACACCATATTGGTCTCAAATGGGAACTTAGAGGTCAGGGGAAGGAGACAACAATGAGAAAGTTTTTGACAAAAAAAAAATTTCTTTGTTTGTCGTTTGTTTCGTATAAGTAGTGCAGCGCCATCTTCAGATTCCAACGAGATTTCTTAGCACCGTAGTAATGTGAGATTTTGCGACTCTAAAGGAGTACGGTGCAACCTATTCTAGAATATTATACGGATTTTTCCCTACTCCATGTATGTTAAGGCTAAGCCCCTCCTTTATTTTGCATGATCTCGTAACTACACGAGTTTGATAACGAGGCATAAAGAAAAATCCATATCCTCAAATTTACGTATATTTTCCTAGTATGTAAATTATAATATTCTCCATATCGGGACTTCATATTCAATTGATTAGTTTCCCTTCTTCAAGACAATAGAGCAGAGAGCCTATATATACAATATTACAGTATTTTCATTACCATCGAGCTATAATTGAGCCCCTATTGGGCAACCTCTGATCAGATGGTAAGCATATCTTCAGATTATCTTTGACTCCTAGTTACTTTTAGTTATTATATTATCAGTTTAGTTTCAGCTTTCAGTATATTGCCTTACATATTCAGTACATTATTTCGTACTGACGTCCCTTTTTCTAGGGGCACTGCATTTTAAGCGTGCAGGTTCAGACAGACAAAAGGGTAGACCTCCTCATTAAGTGTTGCCCGAGTTCAGCTTGATCGGTAAAATCCATGTCTTTCCGGGTCTAGAGACTTATGTACATCTTGTGTATATATGTATATATGTTATGATTAGGTCGGGGAGCTATTCCGACCGTAGTTTATCCACCAGTAAAGGCTTGTAGACATATCCTGTCAGTTAGTGCAGCATGTTGGGCTTGTTGGCATTGTATGTATAGTTGGTTGGTTTTTCAGCTGTAGTAATTATGACGGCCTTGTCGGCCCAGCTTTATATTTATATTTAGTTAGCATTCGCAGTTGTCTTGCAATGTGGTCTATGGCCAAAGTATGACATCATATGTTTAGAGTCCCTTAGTCGCAAGTTGGTACGCAAGGATAGGTGAGGCACCGGATGTCGGTCTCGCCCCAGGTTCGGGGTGTGACAAAGTGGTATTAGAGCAGTTCTGTCCTAGGGAGTCTACAAGTCGTGTCTAGTAGAGTCTTTTTTATGTGTATATTGTGCACCAAACTTATAAGCAAGAGCCTACATTGCAGTTAGGACTGTCGCTCTTTCTTCTTACTCTAGATCGTGTTGTAGAGATCGATTATCAGAATTCAAACTATTAAACTCTATTTTATTCATAATAAGGAGATACCTATATCTAGAAAGACGGTTGGTAAGAGATATGGCTATGGAAGTGTTGAGTCAGAGTAATTCGACTTTGTATCATGCTTATGATAAGTAAATGTGAGGTTTTCAGCAGATCATGTGGGTATTAAAAGGTGTAAGATTCTTGAAAAGGATCCCTAAGGAAAATAATAATAATAACAATAATAATAATAATAATATATCCACTCGTATGGTAAAAGGCAATGAAAGAATCAAAAGATACAAGTTTCGACAGGTAAAGAAGAGTACGAGGTACCTAATTAGTAGAGATGAACATTATCTACAATTCAGGAAAAAGATATAAGCATTTTGAGTTACCTTCATCAACAACAAAGGTATGTACAATTGGCTGCACCCGTCTCAGTTATGCCCTATGGGGCTAACAAGTGTAGTTTAAGAAAAGGACGGAACATCAGGATCCGGTTGGGGTTAGAGTAAACCAAAATGGCGAATGGATTGTTTTTGTTAGTTGACATTTTTGAAGGATATTACAAATGTGCTAATAGATCTTCTTGTGAGACCCTCAAGTGATGCACTCTAGAATATTACGATTAGATATGAATACTAGCATGATAAAAAAATTCCAAAGATAGGCACTGAAAGTCTGGAAGGGATAAATATTACCTTAGTGTGACTCTCGTCCCTAGTAGAGAAAGGACGTTGAGCAACCCGAAGAGCCTATGAATGAAGCAAGGAGAGCTAAAAGCGAAAGAATGTCTTGTTGACATTTTCACAAGAAAGGGATAGGCATGAATTTTAGCAGAGTAATGAGAAGAGAGATAAGGACGAATTATGAGTGAGATGTGATACATGGATGACAACGGTATGGTGTTACAGAATCTATAGTCAAATGAAGAAAGAGACGAGAGGTTATGGGCCTTAAGACAACAAAAGAGTATAGGCCATACAGTCACATCCTCATTTCGAGAAATAAGTTCTCAACTCTAACGTGATTAACAGAAGGAAAAGTTAGACCCTAGAGTAATAGAAATCAGTATGGACTGGTGAACAAGATAAACAAAAAATGAATTAGGGACTGAGTGATTTGATAATAGTCGGCATCATGAGAATTTCAGATTACGTTGCGAAGATAATAGAATGGACAACAGAAGAGGATCCATGATGAACTCAGAGAATGGTCACTCAAGAAGACGCTTCCCTAAAGCAAGCAATAGGAGCAAAGTTAAGCATAAGGGACTGTATATGCCAGTTACACTAAGTGTCACCATCGCGAGTAAGGAATTTTGTTATCCTTGGTACATAAGGATTACCACAAGGCAAGTAAGGGTAATTGATGATGTGAAATGATGCCAAAGATGAAGAGGAAAAACATCTATAGGCAGGTATTCATATCTCCAACTCTTAGTACTCCCCTAAAAGGGGGAAATTGGAATGATGTGGCATTAAGTGAGAATTAAATGGCGTATATTATGGAAGATAACATTTTAGAAGAATTTCATAAATTTGGGTTGTATGGCATTTCAGTATTATTGATGTTCGTTTAGGATTCCGAGCCTGGGAATAATTCCGTATGGTGATTCTGGAGTTGGGAGCGCGATCAGAAGTTAATTTGGATGTCTGTAGGTCATTTTGAAGTCATTTGACTAAAGATAAAAATTTGAAGGTTTTTGAGAAATCTGACCAGAAGTGGAAATTTTTATATCGGGGTCAGAATGCAATTTCGGAAGTTGGAACAGGTCCCTAATGTCGAATATGACTTGTGTGAAAAATTTGAGGTCAATCGGACGTGATTTTATAGGTTTCGACATCGAATGTGGATGTTTGAAATTTCAAAGTTCATAAAGTTTGAGTTTAAGTGTGATTCGTGATTTAGGCATTGTTTGATGTGATTTAAGGCCTAAATCAAGTCCGTGTAAGGTTATGGGACTGGGTCATGTGATTGGACAGCGTCCCGGGGGCCTCGGGTGTGTTTCGGTGTCAGTTCAGACCATTTTTCTCTGTTTTGCTGCTGCTGTTTTCTGGTGTCACTGATGTGATATGCGATCGCGGTCCATGGAGTGCGATCGCGAAGAAGAAATTCAAGGGATCTGGAATTTGCCTATGCGATCACATGAAGTGCAATGTTATCGCGGAGGAGGAAAATATGAGCTACAGGGTGAAGGCTTGTGCAATCGCAGGGCTGAAAGTGCGATCGCGCAGTGTGCATATGGTTGCTTCTGGTGCTTTGCTTATGCGAACGCATCATGGTATATGTGAACGCACAGTAGAGCAATAAAGGGGGCTACATCTTTGGCCTGTGCGAACGCAGGTGTTGGGACGCGATCGCACTGAGGGAATATAAGGAGGCAGCAAGTTTGGCCTATGCGATCGCTAAGGCTTTCATGCGATCGCATAAAGGGGTCAGAACTGGGCAGGGCAGTGTTTTAATAAATAGGCTTTGGACGTTTCTTCTCATTTCTTCTTTGGTTTGGTCGACTTTGAGGAGCTTCAAGAGGGGTTTTTCACCAAGCATCACTAGGTAAGTAATTTCTTCATGTTTTTCAGATTAATACAAGGATTATACATGAATTTGAACATGGGAATTAGTAGGGAAATGAGATTTTTGGAAGCAACCTAGAAATTTGATAATTTGGGTTTTAGCGACGAATTGAGCATGAATATTTGAGTAAATTGTATATTTGAACTAGTAAAGCTATGGGTAGAGTTTATCTTCGAGATATTTAGAAATCCGGGCACGTGGGCCCAAGGGCATTTTTGTCAATTCACTGAGCAGAGTTGGGAAATTATATAATCTGAATTGTTGCAAATATTAGAGTATATCTTCATTGGGTTGTCGTTGTTTGGATAGTTTCGGAGCATTGTACAACGATTTGAGTCATCTGAAGGGCTTGGAAGTCGGTTATGGAATTTCGGAGAGAGGTAAGTCCCCTTTCTAGCTTTGTGAGGGGGAAATGTCCGCCTAGGTGAAATAATTAAGTATGTGTTATTATCTTCGGGGGCTACGTATGCACGAGGTGACGGGATTCCGTGCGTAGCTATTATTATGTCATGTCCTGGTAGACTAGGACCCACTAGCATGTCTTACTTGTGGTACTTGTTATCTTGCCAGTAATATTAGACCGCTAATATGATCAAAATAGTAATTGAATATCTAATAAGACTAGAGTTCATTTTCTTACTCATCTAGAAAGAGAATTGATTTCCTCTGTGGATAATTGTATACCTGATAAAGTTATATTATTGAATATTATTAAACTTGGCAAATGAGCTTCAAAACAAGGAATTAAATGCTATTTGTCACGACCCAAAATCCATAAGGTCATGATGGCGCCGGACACCACTGTCAGGCAAACCAATCATTAAATGGTTAAGTTAAATTTTATGTTTTAGCATTTTTGAAATCATTACCTTTCACTTTATTACATAATAACTCAATAAAATCCGCTAAGTAAATATGAAAGTTTAATATTCTATTTTTATAAAATACACCCCAAACACATCCCAGTATCCGGTGTCACAAGTGCATGAGCAAATTCTAAGAATTTCACAAATACTACAAAGCTTGTCCGAAATACAAATTAAAAAAGGAATTTAAAATGAAAGTAATTACAATATGAGGGAGATTATGCCGGTTGCGGGTCGCCTCCGGATGATGCAGCTCACCTAAGTCTCCAAACCGGCCACATCGCTGTGAAAGTACCTGTGCAATAAAAATGCACAACAAGTGTAGCATGATTACGAAAACAACATGTACTCGGTAAATATCCCGCCTAACCACAGAGAGGTAGTGACGAGAGGTCGAATTTGACACTTGCTATAAGTCAGTTAAGTATAATCAGTGAGATGCTAAGCATGAGGGTCATAGGCAAATTTAATAATAATCAGGGATAAGAAATATCCACTTCTTTCATATTTAACACATTAAATCCTAGTCATTTCAGTTGGAAATTTAGCAACTTCTTATGAAAATAAACAGTTATAATTACAGGAAATACGCAGCAATTACCATCCGCAAGAAAATGCCGAGGGTCGAACGGCGCGGACCAACAACAATAAAATGTGCACTGCCGAGGGTCGAATGGCCCGAACCATAGATGCATCTATCTACCCCGCTCGCGAACTGAACATGCGAATCGGTCACATAATACTAGGGCTACCCCGCTCGTGAATCATACCTGCGAATCAGTTCCCCGTATAAATATACATAAGTACAGGGTCATCCTGCTCGCGAATCATACATGCGACGCAGGCACCCAAAGTTACACATATTCACACCAATAAACCATATTTTTATCAGGAAAATTAGCTATTCAATGAAGTGATAAAATTCTCCTTTTAATAAACATAAGACTAGTATTTAAAACCTTTCTGGAGATTTACTTGAAAATTTCGACAGGGTTCCAAACTCTATAGATTTATCCGAAACACAATTATCCAAGAAAGAATCAATTCTCCTTCTAGGTTATTAAGAAAAGTAAACTATATCCTTCTCAAAGATTTAGATACTAATTGAAAGCATCACATGATATTTTATTGACAAGGTCACAAATACAAGTAGTAAAGCATGCTAATGGGTCCTAGACTATCCGGACATGACATAATAGTAGCTACGCACGGACTTCCGTCACCTCGTGCATACGTAGCCCCCACAAATAATAGCATGTATTCATTTAGTTCACCTATGAGGAGAATTCCCCCTCACAAAGTTATAAAGGAGATTTACGTCGCTCCGAAATTCCATAACCGGCTTCCAAGCCCTTCCGACGACTCTAATTGATGCACAACGCCCCAAAACTATTCAAATAACGGGCAAACCAATAAAAAATGACTCTAATACTTGTAACAATTCAAATTCTATAAGTTCCCAACTCCGCTCGAAAAGTTGACCAAAATGTCCTTGGGCCCACGTGCCCGGATT
>MDKI01051571.1:0-27912 GCA_005239505.1 Nicotiana paniculata | reverse complement strand
CCCAGATTATATTTGCAACGCCCGTTTAGTCTTTTATTAGACATAGTTGAGCGTGATCAGGTACTCTTTCACTTGCATTTCTTTTAGACTTAACTTTCCACTTGGCTTATCTTGAAATGAAGTGAATTTCGTACTCTGCTTTTTGCTCACCTTCGTCGTGAACTTCATAGGTGATGTGTTGACGTTCATAGCTTCTTTGTTTTGAGATCTTGGTACAAACTTGCTCCATTTTCCGATTTCTTGCTTGTCGTTAACTTTGCGAGGTTCATAGATGGGCAACCTTTCATTTCCAGCAGAGGCCATGCTCAATTCCATGTCATGGGCACGAGTTGAAAGTTTTCCAAATGTGCTAGGCTTGATACCTTGCAAGATGTAGCGCAATACCCAATGCATACCTTGGATGCACATCTCTGTGATAGAAGCTTCACTAAGCCTGTCTTTATAGTTGAGACTTGCATTCCTCCAACAATTGATAAAGTCGATAACTGATTCACTCTTCCGTTGACAATAACTTGTGAGTTCAATCACACTACTCCAAAAAAGGACTTTAGCGGCAATAACAAAAGCCGCTGTATCTTTTACCGGCCATTAGTGTTTTGCCGCTGATGCCGGGGTCGGCAAAGACTTTAGCGGCATTTGTAGCAAAAGCTGGTAAAAAGTGTGGTTTATTTCCGCAAATTCTTATTATCTTTAATGGCAATTATTGGCGGCAACTATAATGGCTACTAAATCCAATCCAAAATGGCTAACTATACATCTTTAGCATCTATTTTTATAGCCGCTAAATTCAAATCAATTGCCGCTAAAAGTTCGTATCTCTGACGGCAATTGTTTGCGGCAATTATAATGGCTGCTAAATTCAATCCAAACGGCTAATCATACTTCTTTAGCATCCATCTTTATAGCCTCTAAATTCAAAATAATTGCCGGTAAAAGTTCGTATCTTTAACGGCAATTATTTTGTGGCAATTAAAATGGCCATAGTATGCCTTCTTAAAACATCTTAGTTTGCCCTTTTAGTGTCCATTTTAAAGGCTAATATGTTTAACTAAATGGCCGTTGAAAGTCAATATCTTTAACGACAATTCTTTTACATCAATTATAAGACTGCAATATCCCTTGTGAAAACATCTTAATTTACTCTTTTATCGTCCAATTTTATGGCTGGTACATTAAACTAAATTAGCGCTAAAAGTTACAAGTGATAATATCAGTATTTAGCCACAATTAATAATAGTTTCTACATTTGTATAGAATATGATCCAAAACATAAAATATATAAATATTAATTCAAAATTAACATAATATATCTCATTAAATCTTAACAAACAAGAGAAAGTACTAATAAAAACATTAATATCACAGTAAATTAAAACATAAAATATATTGTTTGGACTAATTAGCTAATTTCATCATATTACTAATCCAGACAAATGATGGTCTTCAAATGATTTCCGCAACTTTTCATCATTTTGAAATCTTCAAACGCTAAATTATCAAACATCAGACTGTATGACCTGGAATTATAAAATAATTATGTTAAATGACAAAGTATAATATGAAAAATATCTTGAAGATTCCATCACCTTAGATTCCATTATACAAAAAAAAAAAAAACCAAAGAAAGCTCTGTAGACATCAACCATAGTTCTTGTCTGATCAATAACCTTAGCACAAAGGTCTAGAAAGAAGAAACCACAATCAAGACTCAATGAGACCTGTTGTTGACGAACAAAACGGACTGATGTTCTTGTTGATCGTGCCTTAGCTAGGATGTTTTCAAATAGTTAGTCCAAAGTGCCTGGCATTGATGCGATATGCATCGAGGTCACATGTTTGTATTTTTGATTCAAGAATATATAGAAGAATAACAATCACTGAAGAAAACAAATCATATTTCTTTTTGGTTGTTAAGCACTTCATTTGAACCAATAGAAGAAGAAAACTTCATTTGTTTGGTAGTGGTACAGTGGCAGTGTTATGTAGAACTGCCCAGCCTTATCTTTGCTCCTAGTTGATATGTATGAACCATGTAACTTTACTAGGTCAACACTAGGGTTAAGTATCACTTATACATAGGTTGTCATGGGGTTGTGATGGCAGCTACTTCTTTCTGTTATACTGGATGAGGAGTTCCATGCCTTCTTAACCTTCTGAATCTAGAAATAATATACTTTTTAGTTTCTCTCCAGTTCCATTTGGAAGTGGCTATTACGTTTCGGATTCTGCATCTCTATATTTCAGTTGCTATTAAAGCAGATTTTCGAACCTTGAAATCCAGCCACTCCATTCAAGCACATTATAAATATATACTTCAAACTTATGTGGCTAACAAAGCATTCCATTTTACCTCAAATTCCATCTAGATATAGCATAATTGAATGATTGGATACAATATACTGACAAGAGGAAACAAAGGAATGGAGAGGCCACATTGTAATTGTCTGTTGTTAAAAGAGTGGAGAAAGTTTCATTCACCAATCTCTCTGTCATCCATGGCAGTTTCATTCAACAGATTTTGCATTGTATTATTTGACGTAAGTACCAAAATCCAGATATTGAAGCAACAGATGTTGTAGGCAAGACTTCAATGTAGAAAGGATCTGAATTACATGCTCAACCTGCTACTGCATCTGTTGAGCCAGCTGAAAAATCAATTATGGTGGAGAAGCACGAATAGGAGTTACGAGGGGAAAATCCCAAGTGCAATGAGTAGACCGCTAAGCTAGGTACGAACTCTTCTCATAATGTAGCTACATGTGATGGGGAGGTGAATTTAGGTGAGGTCGTTGCTACAACTGGACAAAATTATAAGGATCAGGGCCAGTATACTAAGCTGGTCATTGCTACTACTGTAACAGGTACACCAAATGCAGCTGTTACCCTTCAAAATGTTTAAACAGAGGTAACTGGAACAGTCAGGAAAGTGTTTTAGTTTCCTTTCAAAATGTTTAAACAAAGGTAACCAATCCCAAAAGCATCCTGTCAGGATGCTACTAGAAAGGAAGCTGCCTTCATACTCTAAGGTGCCAACTCTGCCCAAACACGTTCTAAAATCGAGATCAGAATACACATCATTAAGCTAACAGAGACTTTGTCTTGGGAAAATATGATGCTGAGAAGATTCTAAGTATAGATCCTGATGATACTTCAGACTATATCGTATTGTCTAATATCTATGCGGAGTTACAAATGTGGGATAAAAAGGCCAAGATGAGAAAGCTGATAAAGGAGAAGGCATTAAAGAAGCAGCTGCCCTGTTTATAATATATCGTAGCATTATGTGATGACCCAAGGGGTTATTTTATAAATTTAGACTCCATTCTAGCCTTAATAGCCCTAAAAAGATTAAATTTAAATAGTTCGATTTACGTGCGCAGTCCGAACATGAAACCGGAAAGCTTTTATGTGAAGATATGAGAAATAGTAATTTCTAGAGTTAAAATTTGATAAAAGTTGACTCTGGTCAACATTTTGAGAAAACGGACCCGGATTTGTGTTTCGATGATCCCAGGAGGTCTGCAGTAAAATATGGGGCTTGGGCGTATGCTCGGAATTGAATTCCGAGGTCCCAAGCCTTAGAAATCAATTTTTGAAAGAAATTGTTTTGCTAAATTATTAATGAAGAAATGAATTAACGTTTGAAACCGTTGGTATCGGGCCCGTATTTTAGTTCCGGAGCTCGATACATGTTTTTTATGATATTTAAGCCTTGTATATAAAATTTGGTGAGAATCGAAATTTATTTGACGTGATTCAGACGCCCGGTTGATAAATAGTGAACTTTAAGTGTTCTTGAGAAAAATAATGAGTTTTGAGGTTTAATTCATAGTTTTACATGTTATTTTCATGATTTGATTGCACGAGCAAGTCCGTAAAATAATTTTAGACTTACGTGCATGTTTGGTTTAGAGCCCGAGGGCTCGGGTGAGTTTCAAATAGGTTTGGGTTGTGTTGCGCTCGTTATTTCTTATGCTTCGACGTCGTTTCTCAAGTATAAATGATATCATATTGAATAAATGAGCTCCGATTTCTGTTTTGAATGAAACATTATATCCGTATCGTAATTACGGACTCGTAGCAAAAAGAATCACCGAATTTGGACATCGTATGAGGATTTTATGGTCATTTTACTAAAGTTGCCAGATATTTCAGGTTAATTTTCGAAATTGCCACTGACGGCGTATTAAAAATCTGCACTATTTGCAAATATTAAAACCTACATATCTCCTTTATTATAAGGTCAAATTGAGTGATTCAAAAGCATAACGTGACTAGAATTTTACAAGGAATCTATTGGAGCCATAAAAATCGAGTTTTGGGATCATTTGACACGATAAATGAGGCAGAATAGCTGGCAAAAAAATAAAAAATAAAATGGGCAGACTTCTTTTTCTTCAAATTTTCGAACCCCACAACCCTAGGAACGAATTTATTCATAAAATATCATCCCCAAGTCATAGATAATCAATTATAAACTTTACTCTTTCAATTACTCATTGTTTTTCATCACTTTTAAATCAAAAACTAAGAATTTTCATGGTAAAAATTTAGGGTTTGGATAGAATTAGGGAATTTTATAAAAATCGAATGTTTGTCTCGAATTGAGGTTGGATTTCGAAACTAATTATATATTTGGATTCGTGGGTGAATGGGTAAACGTAATTTGGTCCGAACCCCGAGTTTAGACCAAGCGTGCCCGGGGTCGGATTTTTATTTTTTTTTGAGAAAACTTAGGAAAAATTGCAATTTTCAATAAATTTAGTTCCTTTATTTTTAATTAATGATATTGAGTTAATTATGATTAGATTTGAGCAAGTTAGAGCAAGATTCTAAAGGAAAAGTCATAATTGAGCAGTGAGTGACTTACGAAATTGAGGTAAGTGTTTGGTCTAACTTTGACTTGAGGGAATAGGAACCCACACTTATTTGCTATGTGAAATGCGTGTGTGTGGTGTATAGGTGAAGTGACGAGTATCTATGCACCACCAAATTTCCTGTTAAACATGATCCCTTTCTCGTTCCCAGCTTAATTGATTCTTGTCTTAATTGTTCATTACTATTTCTATGACTACTTGGCCTTATTATTTTGTTGTTAAATATTGTTGTGGTTATTGTGGAAAGAGTATTGGTTGTTTTAGCTGGTTTGCTTGTTGTACAAATCGGTTGAGCGATTTGACATTATTTTTACGAAGTATATATATTTATGTTCATGTTGGTTTCATTTTGATATTATTAAGGAAGTTGCGAGAAATGCTGTTTAATTGTTTCGTGATTGTTGAGGTTCAAGTGGTTATTTGGCCTAAATTGATTATTTTAAATTGTTGTTGCAAGTGTGCTAAAAGTGTTGACTGTTCTCTTGATTTTATCATGGTACATAAAGACTGATTCGGGTTGACAGTGTTACGGAGGTGATAAATATATTTTGGTTAGTTTTATTGTGGGATGATATTGTTTAAAGGTTACGAGCTATACTATTTTTTGTTTGAAATTGTTGATATAAAAGTGTTGTGAAAGGCTTGGCCTGCACTGTGAAAGTTTTTGATGAATAAACAAAACTGATTGTGATAAGGGGGTTGTGATAAGGGTGGATAATTGATTATGATCGGGGTTAATAAATTGATTGTGATAAGGGTGAATAGGTGGGATCAAGTTGCACGCCGCAACAAGACAGTGAAAATGGGGAATGATGATGTTTTACTGATTTTTAAATTTTAAGGATTTGGAAATTCTTGTTTTACTCTACGATTTTTCTTATATTTCGTACATGTGATTATTTTAAAGTAAAGTTTGAAAACTTGGAGATTTACTTGAGTATTGGCTATAGCTGAGACCTGGAAAAAGGCGGCTGAGTTATTTTATTGATGTTGCAACATTTATTTATTTGTTTAGACTTTTACTTCTTGCTTCATATATTATTGTCACATGATATATGTTGTTAATGCCCCGCCGTAGCCTCGTCACTACTTCGTCGAGGTTAGGCTCGACACTTACTCAGTACATGGGGTCGGTTGTACTAATACTACACTCTGCACTCTTTTGTGCAGATTCAGGTACCGACCAACAGTAGAGATATTTAGAGCGACTATTCATTTTTTCGGAGACACGAGGTATATCTGGTGGCGTTCGCAGATCCCGAGAGTGTTCTCCCATTTTTTATAAAACTGTTTTATTATATTCAGGACAGTTGTACTATTTCTTTCAGCCTAGTATTTGTAGTATTCTTTTGTAGTTTGTGAATTGTGACAACAAACTCTCGGGTAGTTCTAGGTTTATTTATATAATTAGTTCATGGATCGATTTAACTTATTGTTAATTATTTTATATTAGAATTATTTATTGAAAGCCATTAGATCAAGTTTAATTTAAAATTATTTTATCCAGTTTAAATGGTTAATTAAAGGAAATATTTAAACGAATTCTAACATTGACTTGCCTAGCAAGTGTGGTGTTTGGCGCCATAACGATCTCTAAGGTTGGGAATTTGGATCTTCACAAGTTGGTATCAGAGCACTAGGTTGCTTAGGTCTCATAATTCACGAACAAACTTGGTAGAGTCTGAAGGATCGGTACGGAGACGTCTGTACTTATCTTTTGGAGGCTATTGAGTTAGGAAACAAATCCATTTTATTCTACTCTATCATGCAAATTTATTCTACCATTGATGATTGAACTTGTCTATTCTTGTCCTCTCACAAAATCTAGATAAAACGCAAAGCGTCTACAACCGGACAAGAGATGAAGCCCCAATGACAGCTACGATTAGGGGAAGAGACAGAAGCATAGCTCATTCTAATGCTCGAACATCAGAACCTATTGTACAATCTCAAATGGATCTAGACGCGGAGGTTCTAGCTTAGTCGGTACATGTTGGACTAGTCCAGATTCCATAAGGATTCAAAGCTACTCCAGTATTGCATAACAAGGGAATAGTTTAAAGCAATGAGGTTGATTTCGTTGTGTTTCAGATGACGGATTCCACCAAGAGGTGGTGGGAAGATTATGTAATTACTAGACCAGTTGTGGCTTTGACTGAAGATGCAGACGTAATGAGAGATCACCCAGTGAATCATGTAGAGGTGCAACAGACCTTGGCATCTGGTTGATTTATATGAGCTATGGAGTTTAACATTGTGTATTATCAAACCTTGTGACCTATGACTTCGTTCCAAGTGGGGAAGTCCACCATCAAGGAATAGATTGTGGGGTCATGTGTTATATCGGTTTTGGCTTGGAATGTATAAGGCCTGAGATTTTGCAAGAGATAAAGCTGGGACTTGCGATATCTACCTCCTTAATAACCCTATACCTCAGTACCAAAGGAGTTATCCAAACAACTTTAAATCTAAAGAAGGTCTACTTAGCGCGAAAGTCACGGTTGCGGATTTTGGGGTGCTCCAGAGGGAGTACAATGATTAACAAGCTTCTAGAATACATGGTTCGTGCAAATATTTATTGGTATAGAGCTCAGGGATCACTGTGCATCAATAAGGATAAGACTTACCCCAAAGAATAACAAAGAGCATATGAATAAATGGGGTGGCTCAGCAACGTTGAGTTAGCATAGTAAGAGAAATAAGAGCCCGCCAGTGTTTGTAGCAAACCCATGAAGAGGGCGACCAACAAATGCAACATCAGCTACTTTACTCAGTTCTCATAAATGCTATTGAAAGGGTTGTTTCTTGGACTCTCCATAATGCGTGGCGCATAAGGTTTGAACGATTGTGTCAGGTCACCATTGACAATATCAGAACATGCCATCAGGTTGATACTTCATTTCGGCGAGTGATAGAAATTGTCCTAGACTTTGGAGAGTCATATTTCATCGAACACCCAGGCTACGTGCCCCATTGCAGTTATAGTTCAATTCACATGACCAGCTATGGAAAGCGGAGTCGGAATGTCGAAAGTGGAGGTTAGATTCCTGGAGGTGGAGACCCAGCCTGTTGATATACTCTCTATGGTATGGCTGAGGTCGTTACATTAAATGGTGTCATTATAAGAACAATCTCCAGTTACTATAAAGTGATGATTTCCTGAACTTAATACAGTTATGCGTATATAATAAAATTCTTCTAATATGCTCCACTCTCAAGTGAGCCTCGTAACTCTAAAATCTACTTATGTGAATACTTGTATTGAGCAATTCTATGGAGATAACTATGTCTATCATTACGTGTTGTAATTTTGTTTAACGAAAAATATTTAAAGGAAGGAAATGGAATGTTTCGATTGGCACAATACACGTGTTGCTTGTGATTCAGAATTGAGGACGAGATCCTCGCATTTTAATATGATTTGAGATGTTTAAATTGGGCTACGAGCTGCGGTGGAAGTTATGTAAGGACGAGGTCCTTGTGATGGAAATTCTTGTGTTTAAATTCTCCCTTGTGAGTTAAAACTTTACTATAGTACTTGTAGGGAGTCATGCCTGTTAGTCTTATTCAACAACTTACGTATAAAATAATAATAATAATAAATAAATAAATGAATGAATAAATGGATGAATTAATTAATTAACTATCTGTGCATAAATTGCCAAAATTCGTGCTATAATTATTGAGCCTTAATCTACAAGGAAGGTCCCCGCCCATGTGGCGTTAAATGAGACACGTTAATTCGGGTATATAATTACGAGGTCTTCAAGCATCGTATATTGTTATCAGTATTGTGAAGGTTGGAAAGGAGATTATTGTTAATGTGAAGCTATTAGATAATTCTGTAATTGGCTATGAACAACTATTAAGGAAATAGAGGTAGTCAAGAACTGGACTAAACCCACTACAGCCACGAAAATAAGAAGTTTCTTGGGTTTGGCGGGGTACTACCGTTGTTTTGTGGAGGGGTTTTCATCTATACCAGCCCGTATGAATAAATTGACTCAGAAAGGTGCCACATTCAAATGGTCAGACGAGTGTGAGGCGAGATTTCAGAAGCTCAAGACAGCCTTGACTTCAGCACCGGTGTTGGTGTTACCATCAGGTTCAGGTTCTTTCACGGTGTATTATGATGCATCTCGTATTGGACTCGATGCAATTTGGGTTATTATGGATAGGCTGACTAAATCAACACATTTCATTCCAGCGGAAAGTACTTATACTTTGGGGCGGTTGGCAAAGATATATATTCGAGAGATTTTTTGCCTTTGCGGTGTGCATGTGTCTATCATTTCTAATCGGGGTAAGCAGTTTACTTCGTACTTTTGAGGGCAGTTCAGCGTGAGTTGGGTAGACGGGTTGAGTTGAGTACAACATTTCATCTTCATATGGACAGGCAGTCCAGACGTACTATTCATATTTTAGAGGATATGCTCCGCGCTTGTGTTATCAACTTTGGAGGTCCTTGGGATCAGTTCTTGTCGTTAGTGGAGTTTGCTTATAACAATAGTTATCAGTCGAGTATTCAGATGGATCCTTACGAGGCATTATATGGCAGGCGGTGTAGATCTCCAGTTGGATGGTTTGATCTGGGAGAGGCTCGGTTATTGGTTATAGATTTAGTTCACGAGGCCTTAGATAAGGTCAAGATCATTCAGGAGAGACTTCGTACAGCTCAGTCTAGGCAAAAGAGTTATGCCGATCGTAAGGTTCGTGATGTGGAATTCATAGTTGGAGAGAGAGTATTGCTTTAGGTATCACCCATGAAGGGTGTTATGAGGTTTGGGAAGAAGGGCAAGTTGAGACCTAGGTATATCGGGTCGTTTGAGATTCTTGACAGGGTGGAGGAGGTAGCTTATAGACTTGCGTTGCCTCTAGGGTTATCCTCCGTTCATCCGGTATTCCATGTGTCTATGCTCCGAAAATATCATGGTGACCCATCCCACGTGTTAGATTTCAGCTCTGTCCAATTGGACAAAGACTTGAATTATGAGGAGGAGCCGGTATCCATTTTAGACCGGCAGGTTCGTCAATTGAGGTCTAAGAGTTATCCTTCAGTTCGAGTGTAGTGGAAAGGCCAAACCGTTGAGGCAACTACTTGGGAGTCCGAGTCGGACATGCAGAGTAGATATCCACACTTTTTCACCATTTCAGGTAACTTTCTATGTCCGTTCTAGGACGAACATTTGTTTTAGAGGTGGAGATTGTGATGATCCAATGGGTCATTCTATAAATTTAGAATCCATTCTAGGATTAATATCCCTAAAAATATTAATTTTAAATACCTCGATTTGTGTGCACAGTCAGTGCGTGAAACCGAAAAGCTTTTATGTGAAGATATGAGAAACAATAATTTCTAGAGTTAAAATTTGATAAAAGTTAACTCTGGTCAACATTTTGAGAAAACGGATCTGGATCCGTGTTTCGATGATACCGGGAGGTCCGTAGTAAAATAAGGGACTTGGGCGTATGCCCGAAATTGAATTCCGATGTCCTAAGCCTTAGAAATCAATTTTTGAAAGAAATTATTTTGCTGAATTATTCATGAAATAAAGAAATGAATTAACGTTAGAAATCATTGGTATCGGGCATGTATTTTGGTTACGGATCTCGATAAAGGTTTGTTATGATATTTAAGCCTTGTCTGCAAAATTTGGTATGAATCGGGATTTATTTGACGTGATTCGGACGCCCGGTTGATAAATAGTGAACTTTAAGTGTTCTTGAGAAAATAATGAGTTTTGAGGTTTAATTCATAGTTTTACATGTTATTTTCATGATTTTATTTCACGAGCAAGTCCGTATAATGCTTTTAGACTTACGTGAATGTTTGGTTTAGAGCCCCGAGGGCTCGGGTGAGTTTCAAATAGGTTTGGGTTGTGTTGCGCTCGTTCTTTCTTATGCTTCGACGTCGCTTCTTCAAGCATAAATGATATCATATTGAACAAATAAGCTCCGATTTTCTGTTTTGAATGAAGTATTAGATCCGTATCGTAATTATGGACTCGTAGCAAAAAAAATCATCAAATTTGGACATCGTATGAGGATTTTATGGTCATTTTACTAAGGTTGCCAGATTTTTCAGGTTAATTATGAAATCGCCACTGACGGCGTATTAAAAATTTGCACTATTTGCAAATATTAAAAGCTAAATATCTCCTTCGTTATAAGGTAAAATTGAGTGATTCAAAAGCCTAACTTGACTAGAATTTCAGAAGGAATGTATTGGAGCCATAAAAATTGAGTTTCATGATCATTTGGCACGATTAACGAGGCAGAATAGCTGACAAAAAATATATATAAAATGGGCAGACTTCTTCTTCTTCAAATTTTCGACCCCCACAGCCCTAGGAACGAATTTCTTCATCAAATATCATTCCCAAGTCATAGGTAATCTATTATAAACTTTACTCTTTCAATTACTCATTGTTTTTCATCACTTTTAAATCAAAAACTAAGAATTTTCATGGTAAAAATTTAGGGTTTGGGTAGAATTAGAGAATTTTGTAAAAATTGAATCTTTACCTTGAATTGAGGTCGGATTTCGAAACTAATTATATATTTGGATTCGTGGGTGAATGGGTAAACATAATTTGGTCCGAAACCCAAGTTTAGACCAAGCGGGCCCGGGTTTCGGGTTTTCTCTTTTTTTGAGAAAACTTAGGAAAAATTGTAATATTCAATAAATTTAGTTCCTTTAGACTTAATTAATGATATTGAGTTAATAATGATTAGATTCAAGCAAGTTAGAGCAAGATTCTAAAGGAAAAACCATAATTGAGCAGTGAGTGGCCTACGAAATTGAGGTAAGTGATTGGTCTAACTTTGACTTGAGGGAATAGGAAGCCCCACTTGTTTGCTATGTGAAATGCATGTGTGTGGTGTATAGGTGAAGTGACGAGTATCTATGCACCACCATATTTCCTGTTAAACATGATTTGTTTCTTGTTCCCAACTTAATTGATTCTTGTCTTAATTGTTCATTATTGTTTCTATGACTACTTGGCCTTATTATTTTGTTGTTAAATATTGTTGTGGTTATTTTGGAAAGAGTATTGGTTGTTTTAGCTGGTTTCCTTGTGGTACAAAACAGTTGAGCGGTTTGGCATTGTTTTTACGAAGTATATATATATTTAAGTTCATGTCGGTTTCATTTTGATATTATTGAGGAAGTTGCGAGAAATGCTGTTTAACTGTTTTGTGATTGTTGAGGTTCACGTGGTTATTTGACCTCAATTGATTATTTCCAATTGTTGTTGTAAGTGTGCTAAAAGTGTTGGCTATTCTCTTGATTTTATCATGGTACATAAAGACTGACTTGGGTTGATAGTGTTATGGAGGTGATATATATATTTTGGTTGGTTTTATTGTGGGATGATATTGTTTAAAGCTTACGAGCTATACTGTTTTCTGTTTGAAATTGTTGATATAAAAGTGTTGTGAAAGGCTTGGCCTGTACTGTGAAAGTTTTTGATGAATAAACAAAACTGATTGTGATAAGGGTGCTGTGATAAGGGTGGATAATTGATTGTGATAGGGGTGAATAAATTGATTGCGATAAGGGTGAATAGGTGGGATCAGGTTTCTCGCCGCAACAAGACAGTGAAAATGGGGAATGCTGATGTTTTACTGATCTTTAAATTTTAAGGATTTGGAAATTCTTGTTTTACTCTAAGGTTTTTCTTATATTTCGTACATGTGATTATTTTAAAGTAAAGTTTGGAAACTTGAAGATTTACTTGAGTATTGGTTATAGCTGAGACCTGGAAAAAGGCAGCTGAGTTATTTTATTGATGTTGCAGCATTTTATTTATTTGTTTAGACTTTTCCTTCTTGCTTCTTATATTATTGTCGCAGGTTATATGTTGTTAATGCCCTGCCGTAGCTCGTCACTACTTCGTCGAGGTTAGGCTCGACACTTACTCAATACATGAGGTTGGTTGTACTGATACTACACTGTGCACTCTTTTCTGTAGATTCAGGTACCGACCACCAGTAGAGATATTTGGAGCGGCTATTCATTTTTTCGGAGACACGAGGTATATCTGCCGGCGTTCGCAGATCCCGGGAGTCTTCTCCCATTTTTTATAAGACTGTTTTATTATATTCAGGACAGTTGTACTTTTTCTTTCAGCCCACTATTTGTAGTATTCTTTAGTTGTTTGTGAATTGTGACACCAGACTTTGGGGTAGTTCTAGGTTTATTTATATAATTAGTTCGTGGCTCGGTTTAACTTATTGTTTATTATTTTATATTTAGAATTATTTATTGAAAGCCATTAGATCAAGTTTAATTTAAAATTATTTTATCCAGGTTAAATGGTTAACTAAAGGAAATAGTTAAGCAAACTTTAACATTGACTTGCCTAGCAAGTGTGGTATTAGGCGCCATCACGATCTCTAAGGTTGGGAATTTGGGTCGTGACAAGTTGGTATCAGGGCACTAGGTTGCTTAGGTCTCACAATTATTAGTTGATTTTATGTGATACACTGATTTTTCCAACCTTTGCTTCGATTTTGGGTTCTTTCTGTGTTAAATCGTATTACTTTGCTCTATTTTTTTGGACTTAAACATTGTTCCTTGTTAAGTCCAGTATTTTTGTAGTTTTTCCCTAATTAACCTCTGTCAGGGTTCGAACCTGCTCTTTCCGGCTAAGTTCTATGTTTCTGTGAGGTTTTACTTAGTCTAATTTCTATTTATGGAAGTTGAGTAATTCTTTCCGTAAATAAGTGTTATTTTGAAAGTTTTGTTGATTGCTTTACTCCATTAGAGATTCGTATGCATAAATCTTGTTTGTTTCCTTGTTTATGAATTTAATTGGGCGTCTATGCCTTAACTGATTGCCCGTTTAAGTTTGTGATTATACTGATCCTTTATTTGGTATGATTGGGATTCTTGCCTTAATTAAACTCCCCCTGTTATTGCCGTTTGATCAATTACCCCTAATTAAGGGAGGTCTATTCCGAACCCTTATGTGATTGGATTCTGTGACTCTATGATTTCCTTAATTGACTGATTGCTGATTCCTTTACTTTATTTTGTTCTACTCTTAAATTTCTTATATACACTTTTGTTTTTTCCTCTCAACACACGAACAATTAGTTCAGAATACACACACACTCTCAAATTCTCTCTTCTTTCTCTGCTACCTGTGCTAACTGTTGGTCTAGCCGGCTGAACCTTGAAATATTATCGGAAAACTACACCAAATTCACATTCTTTTGCAGAATCTCAACAATCGATCAATGCGTTCGCTTAAAAAAACCTTCATTTTTTTTTACTTTTCTTCTTATGAAGAGAATCAGAAAAACCAGAGTGTGAAGTGGAGAAAAGATCAAAGCAGGTGTTCAGAGAAGCATTGATCCCGGGAAGGGGACATGCTGAGGGGTTCACAATCTAAGGAATAAGAAACAGGGATACGACAGAATCAACCAATATGCCTTATACGAATTAAGAAAATAATACAGCAAAGGAAAACTACACGGCATCACCCTTCGTGATTTTACTCTCAACCTCATCATATGAAACAATAGAATGGCACGACATCACCCTTTATGCCTTAACTCTCTCATAATATTACACGACATCACCCTTCGTGCATTATCACTCACAAAACATGGCACGACATCACCCTTCGTGCATTATCACTCACAAAACATGGCACGACATCACCCTTCGTGCATTATCACTCACAAATCATGGCACCACATCACCCTTCGTGCATTATAAACCGGCACCTTTTATATTGGAAGAGCTGTCCGTAAATAGGGTCCATAGACCTGGATTAACTCCGTTAAAGAGTTGTAACTCTTTTTCTGCCTCAGGGGTAATACTGTTGCTAAAGTCAGCAACAAAATCAGCTAATATTTGAGATTTAATTGCTGTTCTAGGCTGATATATTATTTCATGCTCACTTAATTCTATGGCCCATTTGGCTAACCTTCTTTTCAATTCTTGTTTATGTAATATATTTCTTAAAGGATATGAAGTCACGACAATGATTGGATGACATTGAAAATAAGGACGTAATTTTCTGGATGCCATAATTAAATCCAAGGCTAACTTATCTAGATGTGGATATCTAGTTTCAGCATCTAGCAAAGTTTTACTTACATAGTAGATAGGTGATTGCTTACCTTTTTCTTCTCTTACCAGTACTACACTTATAGCAATTTCTGAAACAACCAGGTAGATGTACAATCTTTCCCCTTCTTTTGGCTTTGAAAGCAGCGGTGGTTTTGATAGATAAATCTTCAGATTCTTGAGGGCTTGTTGACATTCTTCAGTACATTCGATCGTATTCTGCTTTTTAAGAACTGAAAAGAATTTACATTTTTTTTTCCGGAAGATTTAGAAATAAATCTTCCCAAAGCTTCTATTCTCCCTGTTAGTCTTTGAACTTCTTTTTTATTTGTTAAAATATCAGGTATTTCCTCTATAATTTTAATTTGAGCTAGATTTACCTCTATTCCTCTGTTAGATACAAGGAAACCCAAAAATTTACTTGATTGTACTCCAAAAGCGCATTTTTCTGGATTTAACTTCATATTATGCCCGCGTAAAATATCAAAAGTAGTAGAGAGATGCTGGAAATGATCTTCCGCTTGTGTTGATTTTACCAACATATCATCAATGTAGACTTCCATTGTTTTTCCTATATGTTCTTGGAACATTTGTCACTAGCCTCTGATAGGTGGCTCCAGCATTCTTTAAGCCAAAAGGCATGACTTTATAACAGTAAGTCCCCATGTTCGTAATGAAGGAGGTTTTTTTCTCGTCTGAGGGATCCATTTTAATCTGGTTATAACTAGAATATGCATCTAGAAAGCTTAATAATCCATGACCTGCGGTAGCATCAATCATCTGATCGATATGTGGCAATGTGAATGAATCTTTGGGGCATGCTTATTTAAATCAGTATAATCTACACACACCCTCCATTTGTCATTATTTTTAGGGACCACCATTGTGTTAGCTAACCAGTTAGGGTACTTTACCTACCGTATCGAACCGATTTTCAAGAGTTTTTGAACTTCTTCGTCAATCACTTGATTTTTGAATGGTCCTTGCTTTTTTTTTGTTTAACAGGTACGAAGGATGGACCTTCATTTAGTTTGTGAGTCATCACTTCTGGTGGAATACATGTCATGTCTGAATGGGACCACGCAAAACAATCTGCGTTAGCCTTTAAATAATCAATTAACATACCTTTTCGTTTAGGGGTCAACCTCGTGCCTATATACACTTTTTGTTCAGGTTTTTGTTCAAATAATAGAACAACCTCGAGCTCTTCCGTGGTTGTTTTGATATGTTTTTCCTCTTCCGGTTCATGAATGAGGTCTGGTCTAGAATCTATGTCTGTGTGATCCAACACACTTCTCGTAGTAATATGATTCATCCCGTTGGTATCTTCTCCCGTACCTGTTTGAATATTTACTTCTTTTGTACATGTTTGCTCAGAAATTTTTTCCGTACTTGTCTGGACGTTGACATCTGTTTGGAAGATTTCTCTATCTTCCGTATCTTTTTTGTTGTAAAGTGCTATTGAATTTATATTTCTAGAAGTTTGTTGATCACCTCTAATTTGTCTGACTCCCCATTCTAATGGGAATTTTATTACCTGGTGCAAGGTAGACGGTACTGCCTTCATATCATGGATCCATGGCCTTCCCATAATAACATTATAAGAAATGTTAGTATCAATGACTTGGAATTTAGTGTTTTTAGCCACTCCCTCAGCGTAAGTGCTAAGTTCAATCTCTCCTTTGGTTATCACTGTAGAGTTATCAAACCCTGATATGGCTCGTGCCTTTGGGATCACCTGATTTTCCATTAGCATTTCTCCACGACTCTTAACAAGATGATATTGACTGAACTACCTGGATCAATCAACACTCTTTTAACGTTAGTGTCATGAATGAGTAAGGATATTACCAGGGCATCATTATGGGGAGGCATTAGTCCACCAAAATCTGCATCGTCAAAGGTTATTTCATCTTCAGTTGGATCTTCTCGAACTAGCTTTCCATGGGCAATTGTGACCTTTGATGCTAATTGGAAAACTATTCTGTTTACTTCCTCTCCTCCATGTATCATGTTGACAATCGCTTTGGAGAAGGAGGCTTTGGGTGCTCCTGTCTGTTCTTCGTATATGCCTATTTACCTTTATCACTAAACAATTCTGTTAAATAGCCTGTTTCAATAAATGTTCTATTTCACCTTGTAAAAATCTGCAATCCGCGGTCCTGTGCCCATGATCATTATGGAATTCACACCAGTGATCTGGGTTCCTCCTATTTGGATTCGATCGCATCTCTTTGGGCCACTTAACCTTGTCTCCCATATTCCTCAATATTGAGACAAGTTCAGTAGTACTTACATTAAAGGTACGATCCCCAATTCGGGTATTACCTCTAGGCCGTTCATCTCGATCTTTTCTAGATATAACTGATGATGAGCCTACGTCTCTTCCTGGTGGTCTAGTGTTTTCGAACTTGGGACGAGTGTCACGTCTCGAGGGTCCTAAGTAAGGATCGTACCTGTTTTTAACTGATCTTCTTTCTGATTCAGGACGTCTGGATCCAGAATGATCTTTATCTCTCGAACGAGCAATGATATCTTATTCTATTATGACTTTAGTTCTATGCCTGTTATATACATCGTTCCATGTTGTATCTGGGAATTCTCTTAGACTTTCCTTGAGTCGTTTCGTGGCTTCTGAGCTTTTATCATTTAAGTTGCTTGCAAATGCCATGGCCGCCTTATCAGGCACCCTGGGTCATTGCATTCTTTCTCGTTGAATCATGTCTACAAACTCACGGAGTAGTTCTGTGTCTCCTTGTTTTATTTTGAATATGTCTTCCATTATTTTCTCAACTTTTAGTGCACCAGAGTGTGCTTTTGAATCTGCAAGCTCAGCAAAAGAGTCAATAGAATTTTCGGGGAGAAGAGAATACCAGGTTAGGGCTCCTTTGGTGAGTGTTTCCCCAAATTTTTTAACAAGGACTGATTCAACCTCTTGTTTTGTTAAGTCATTGCCTTTTACTCCAATAGTGAAAGCAGTCACATGATCACGTGGGTCAGTTGTTCCATCATATTTGGGAACGTCAGACATTTTAAACTTCTTGGGTATAGGCAAAGGTGATGCACTTGTCTTCCAAGGTTGTTGATCATACCTATCAACGTCAATGCCTTTGATAATAGGCGGTACTACAGGAATTTTCTCGATGCGATCGTTCTGTTCCTTCATCTGTTTCTGCATGGTTAGGAGTAAATTTTGTAATTCAGAGTTGTTAGTCATACCTGGTCTCGCTTCTAGAGATTCGATTGGAGTGTCACCCCTTAGTGAGTTTACTAACCCAGACTGAGGATTTTCTACAACGATTGTATTATTTGGAGGTGGTGTTAGCAGTGTTGGTGGTGCCGCTGGTAATCCTCTTGCAAATTCTTGCAAAGCTCGTCCCACATATTCTGCAATCATTTGCTTTATTTGATCCTGTTCTATCGTTTGTTCATTATTGTTGTGATTGTTATCAGATCTTTCCGGGGATGATTCCCTTGAAGCACGTAGGGTTCCCCGAGGAGATGGAACTGGGGTTCCATTACTCTGCTGGTTGTTGTTGTCGTTGTTGTTGTTGTTGTTGGAGTTCGACATAGTTTAAAGGATATCGATTGGAAAGTAAACTATGATTTTCAAATTCCCGGTAACGGAACCAATTTATTTAACCGAAGAATTAGATTCTTTGACCAAACCTATTTTTAGGATGAACACGAGTTACTGATAATCAAGGAACTATTATGAAATAAAGAGAAAAGAGTAATAGAAAATATTGTTGAATATAGAAAAGCCAAGTAGATTGTATTCGAAGTTCAGATGCCCCTTACAAGTTAACTTCCCTTCCTTTATATAGGGGGTTTCTTAAATAACGTTTGATTCTTGCAATGATCGCTCATTAATGACTAATTATTACATTAATGAGGTGTTACAAAGGGTAACCGTAACTGTTGCTTGAAAGTTACATAACGTATAGGTCATTAACTAAGGATTCTCGAATCTGCCCGTAGCTCTGTCCGGATTCACTCTGACCGTGTCTCTTCCTCATCTTAATTTGATCGAGTTTCCCGTTGTTGATGAACTCCAAGGTTTATTGAACCGTGCCTCTTTGTTCCGTAACTCTTTACAGAATTATATTCATGTGTCACATTTTCCTTGATCCATGTAGCTGTCTGTCATGACCCCAAATCCTAAGCAGGTAGTGATGACGCCTTTCGTGGAACTAGGCTAGCCAATATATCACATGTTCACAATTTCTTTTAAAATCCCATTTCCAAAAATCTGAGCATCTCATAAATATACAGAAACTACTGAATAAAGTAGGTCATCATAATACAATACTGCCAACCCCAAAACCCGGAGCCAACGTGTCATGAGCATCTAGAAGAATAAGTCATAATATACTGTCATAATACAAAACCTCCGAATGAAATGAAGATACAACAGGGAGGGAAAAACAGGGATCCTGCGAACACTGGACAGCTACCTCTATATCCCGCAAATCTGGCTCCGCTGCGGAATAAAGGCTAATTCTCGATGTCTGCTCCTGAATCTGCACACAGAGGTGCAGGGAGTAATGTGAGTACACCAACTCAGTAGTAATGAAAATAAATCAGGTCTGAGCACCAAGAACACATAAAATAAATGTCATCAAATCACAAGAGGCACAACCTCACTTTCAAATAGTATAACATAGATGTATGAAATCGTCATGCCTTAAAAATCAACTTCCAAAAAACCCTTTGAAAATGTATATTTTTCAACAACTTCAACCGAAAGGTCTAGTGTAAAAATGAAATGAATCATATAGAGGCCCCTCGGGAAAACATATTTTATAAGCTCAGAGTGAAAGTAGTAAAATCATCAGTAGCCCCTCGGGCAAAAACATGTATCATAATCAACCCCTCGGGCATGCCTCATAGTCACTCATAATCAGTCACTCAATACCTCATAGTCACTCAGCACCTCACAGTCACTCATACCTCCCAATCACTTGTCACTCGGCACTAGGCACTTGGCACTCGACACTCGCACTCAGTAGGTACCTGCGCTCACTGGGGGTGTGTACAGACTCCGACTTCGGAGGGGCTTCTTCAGCCCAAGCGCTAAATAAACAGCCAAATCATGGCATCGATCACTCTCAGGCTCTCGGCCTGTCTCATATCATAAATATCCTCACAACATTGGCCCTCGGCCGCACTCAGTCAGACACTCTCAACATGCCACTCGGGCCATAAATAAAACGGGGTTCTCAACCCAATTAGTATTTCATTTCAAGAAATCGTAATATCATCAAATAGGAGTGTCAACAATTTCACAAGAAAGACTGAGTGAAAAATCATAGTTTCACAGTAGTGAGAATATCAGTAAAATAGCCCCCAAGGGGTTGAAACAGATCGGCACTAGGCCCCAAACATGGCTCACAGCCCAAATATTACACAATTATTTAGAACATAATTAACATAAGGTTTTGAGTAAATATGCAACTCATTAGTCGCCGCGGAGAGGACCTAGTACAATCCAAAAGTCAGTACGCGCCACATACTCGTCTTCCGACATGTGCGCCATTCTAGAAACAGTAAGAAATACGAAGTCCGGGTTTCATACTCTCAGGACAAGATTTATAGCCATTACTTACCTCTACCGGTCCACAACACTAGTCCTCTATGCTTTTGCCCCTCAAATTGGCTCCTAATTGCTCCGAATCTAGCCAAAACCAGTTTAACATCATCAATATATATCGAAGGAACTCAACCCAATCGAAAATCATCAAATTAAACAAGAATCTCGAAATTCAACCAAACCCGAGCCTCGGGCCCACGTCTCGGAACCCGATAAAAATTACATCACAAGAACCCTTGTCCTCCTACGAGTCCGTACATACCAAGAACATCAAAATCGCACCACAATTTCCCACTAAAATTACCAAAAGAAATTTCCAAATATTTCCTCCCATTTTTTCCAAATTCTCTACTTAATTCCTCAAATTGCATGGTGAAAATCAAGACAAATTCATGAAACTAAACCAAAAATGATTGAAGAACACTTACCACAAGAACCCCACTATAAATATTGTCCAAATCCTCCTTATCCCGAGCTATCTAATGGAATATTGAGTTATGGCCAAAAACCCCCAATTAGAACTTAAATAATTTCTGCCCAACTCATTTTTCTTCATCGCGAACGCGTCACTAGGACCGCGTTCGCATAGAACAATCCAACATGCCCCTAATTTAACTCTACGGGAACGCGGCTCCAAACCCGCAAATACAAAGCACTGCTACCCCCAGGACTTCACGAACTCACCCTCTGACCCGCGAACGCATAGGTCAAAGGCATGGGGGTCCTCAAAAGGCTCACAACTATACACGAACGCACACACACCCCCGCGTTCACGATGATCACCCAGCTCTAACACTCCGCGTTCGCATCCCTTCGCCCGCGAACGCATTGAACAACTGGCCTCCCTTCCACCAAACACTCTATGCGAACGCGAGCCCCCGTTCCGTGAATGCATAGAGTAAAACTCTGCTGCAGAAACACCAGCAAACCAGCCAAGTTCCAAAACCAAAAATAGATACGTTAACCATCCGAAATCAATCCCAGTCCCTCGGAGCCCCAACCAAACATACCAACACACCCCATATCATTATTCCAACTTAGTGGAGCCTTCGAAATACCAAAAACAACACGAAAACACCAAATTTACATCAAATTCAAGCCTATGAACTTTGAAACTTCCAAATTTCGCCAACTATGCCGAAACCAACCAAAACACCTCCGATTGACCTGAAATTTTGCAGACATATCCAAAATGACATTACAAACCTGCTCCAACTTCCAGAATTCCATTCCGACCTCGATAGCCTATTTTCCACTGCCGACCGGAAATCGCCAAAAACTAACTCTCGCCAAATCACCTAACGAAGCTATCCGAGCCATAAAATCCGCATTCCGAGATCGTTTACCAATAAGTAAACTCTCGGTTGACTTTCTCAACTATTAGGCTACTTTAAAAGGCTAAATGCCTAAACTCTCACCATAACCACTCCGGACCCAAACCAATTGATCCAACACATCAAAAACAGGATAGCGATATATAACAAATGCAGAAATAGGGGAAACAGCGTAAATCTCACGGAATGACCGACCGGGTCGTTACACTGTCTGAGTTGTCAAAAGTCAGCTTATGTGTGAGACTCTTTTTTACCAATATATCTAGGCCTAAAAAGCTCCTGATCTTTGTAGCTGAAGTAGGACGGGAGCAACTCTGAACTGCCTCAATCTTCTGAGGATCAACCTTGATACCCTCTCCGGATACCACATGCCCCAAGAATGCCATGAAATCCAACCTGCACTCACACTTGGAGAACTTAGCATACAACTTCTGTTCACGCAAGGTCTGGAGCACAACTCTCAAATAATGTTCATGCTCGCCCAGGCTCCATGAGTAAATCAAGATGTCATCAATGAAGATGATGATGAAGGAATCAATATATGGCCTGAATACCCTATTCATCAAGTCCATGAATGCTGCTGGGGCATTAGTCAAACCAAAGGACATCACCAAGAACGTGTAATGGCCATATCTGGTACGAAATGCAGTCTTCGGAACATCTGAGGCCCGAATCTTTCAACTGATAATAACCCGATCCCAGATCAATCTTAGAAAACACACGAGCACCTTGCAACTGGTCAAACAAATCATCAATGCGCGGCAGAGGATACTTGTTCTTAATGGTAACCTTATTAAACTGGCGGTAATCAATACACATTCGCATAGATCCATCCTTTTTATTCACAAATAGGTCTTGAGCACCGCATGGCGACACATTCGGCTTGATGAACCCCTTAGCCATCAACTCCTCAAGCTGCTCCTTCAACTCTTTAGGATCCTTACGGTATGAGGGAATGGAAATAGGATGATTATCTGGATCTAAATCAATGCATAAATCGATATCACAATTTGGAGGCATGCCTGGAAGGTCTGAAGGAAATACATCGGCAAAATCTCGAACAACTGGAACTGAATCAATAGTCTGGGACTCGGCGGTGGTTTCCCGCACATAAGCAAGGTAATCCAAACAACCCTTCTCGACCATATGACTAGATTTCATGAAGAAAATGACCCGGCTGGATGCACTAACTGAAGAACCCTTCCACTCCAGCCTAGGAGACTCAAGCATGGCTAAAGTAACTGTCTTGGCATGCCAATCCAGCACGACATGATAAGGAGATATCCAATCCATGCCTAGAATAACCTCGAAATTAACCATGTCGAGCAATAAAAGGTCCGCTATGGTCTCGAACCCACAAAAAGTAATCACACAAGACCGATAGACCCTACCTACCACCACAGAATCGCCCAGAGGAGTTGACACATATATGGGAGAACCCAAGGACTCACAAGGAGCACCCAGAAAATGAGCAAATAGGGCTGAAACATATGAATAGTTGGATCCTAGATCAAATAATACGGAAGCCTCCCTACCACATACTGAGATAATACCTGTGATCATGGCGTCTGAGGCCACTGCATCTGATCTGGCCGGAATAGCATAGGATCTGGCTGGAGAACCTGAAGTCTGAGCCCCACCAGAGTGAACAGAAGCTGACTGACCTTCTCCTGACTAGCCTCCCCCTCTAGGACGACCCCTGCTGACCTGTCCTCCACCTCTAGGTGGCCGAACTGATGGTGCTGAACTCATAGGATGATAACCCTGCTGCACTGTCTTGCCCCGAAACCTAGGACAAGCCCTCCTCACATTGTCTAAATCCCCGCACTCGTATCATATCACAGGTGGCATATCCTGTTGTCTCGAAGATGAAGAATCCTGAATGGCCGGGGAGCAATGTGAACCCTCTAGCATAACACTGAAATAAGAACTGGAGGATCTATGGTGACTTGAGTAACCACTAGGTGAACTCTGGATAGCTGGAGGACGGTAGGAGCGCTTGGCATGGCACTGAACTGAGGCCTCACTGGAATACCTCGAGGAGGTGGTGGAGGTGCTGGATATGAAGGCCTGCTGGGCTGACTACCCCCAAACTGACCTCTGCTCCTAACTGAGGCATCCCTGAAATCACTGGAGAACCTAGCACTCTTGTCCTACTGACCCTGCTCCGATAACCCTCGATCCTGCGACCTATCTCTACCACGAGCTTATAAAAAGTACCCATCTCCACCTCTCAGGACATGGTGGCTCTAATACCTGGGTGTAACCCAACCACGAATCTCCGCACTCTCTCAGCATCAGTGGGTAGTATCATAAGTGCATGGCGTGACAATTTTGAAAATCTAGCCTCATAATCTATCACTGACATCTGCCCCTGCTCTAGCTGCTCAAACTGACTCCGTAAGTCTTCCCTCTCAGAGGGTGGGATATGTCTATCCATGAACATCTGCGTGAACTGCTCCCAAGTGACCGCAGGAGAATTTGATGGCCTGCTGAGGATATAAGACTGCCACCACCTGCGAGCTCTTCCCTCTAACTGAAATATGGTGAAATCCACTCCATGGGATGCTAGGATCCTCATGTTGTGCAGTTTGTCCCTGCACCTATGATCACCCCCGAAGACTGGAGGGTGCAATCGAGTCGACCTGTCCAACATCATTTGTTGATCGCCATCCGTAGCTGGTCTAGGCTCAGGTGCTGCTGCTACAGGCTGGACCCCACCCACATGCAGTGTACCCGGGGTATGATGTACTGTTGCTGCCTGTCCTGCGGCCTAGGCGGTAGGAGTATGGACTCTTCCTCCCTCCTGTGAAGTGGCAGGATCTGCTGAAAATAAACCAGCCTGGGACATGGTGTCCATGAACCTCATCATACGACCCATAACCTCCTAGAAGCCTGGCGCCATCATGAAGTCCACTGGAGCAGGAGCTACTGAAGGCACCTCGTCCTACTCCTCTATGATAGGGTCCTCTGGTGGTGCAACTGGAATAGCTCTGGAACGCCCTCGTCCCCTACCTCGAGCCGGTTCCCTCTGATGAGTTGGTATTTTACCAACTTATCTCCTCTCGATATTTAAACTTTAGTATAATTTTGATAGAAAACTAGGACATTTTTTGAGGTTTATTGGAAAAAAATTTCACTGGGCTATCTGCCCAAGTCTGCGATGTCTAGAAGCAACTCTGCGATCGCAGATGTAATTTTGAGGGCAAAAATGCGATCGCAGAATGTCAGCAAAAATATCAGAAAAATGTAATGCATCGCGATCGCAGATGTCAGTACGCGATCACGGAGAGTAGAACAATTTCTTACTCTATGCGATCGCAGGAAAGCAACTGCGATCGCAACTCTTGATGTAAATGACTCTCCGCGATCGCGACTTACTAACTGCAATCACAATGAGCAGGTAAATTTGAAAATAATTAAAACAGTGATATTTTTTTCACTCGCCACTTTTTGCTGTAAACTTAGAACAAAAAGAAATTTTTTTTTTCCTGCTCCCCCGAACCCCTGTACCGCGCTCAAAGTTCAATTTTGCTTCAAGGTTCAGTTGCATTCCTTCTTCGTTCCCCAGGTATGTGAATTCTCAACCCCATGCTTAATTTAATTTAAATTGTTGTGGTAAATCAAAGATGGGCAGCCCTCTTTCCAAAATTCTAAGGCTTGAAATTTTATCTTCTCTGTCAAATCTTGTCTTTTTGAGTTTCTTTGCGTGCTTTCTTGCTGGTGAGGTTGGTTGAGTGAATAAGTGAGCATATGTGTAAATTTTGGGGTGAAAAGTATTAGGTTGGTGGTCTACAAGTGCTGGGTAAAAAGAAATCCACATTTTGTTTGTGAAAATGCCTGAAAAGCTTGGGGCTGGGCGAAGAGGATGACCCTCGCGATCGCGATGACCAATTCCGCGATCGCGTAGGTCTAAGTCTATTGGGTCTCCAAAATTTCCCTTCGCGATTGCGTAACACTGTATGCAATCGCGTAGAAATAACAATTGGAAGGAGTCGAAATACTCATCGCGATCGTGTGAACTAGGCTGTGATCGCGTGGCTTCAACGCTTTTTTTCATCGCGATCGCGACTCATTCTCTGTTATCGCGGTTCTTTACAGCCCATGCAGAAAAATAGTGTGCTTGCAAAAAGCTATTCCGAATGATTTTTAAATTGTTTCTTTGGCCTAATTACCCTTAAATACATTTCTTTAAGTGCCCATATAATTGTTTGACATGATTAATCTTTTTGTAGGAACTTTGCGCTATCAAAATGGACTCGACACCAATTGAAAATGCCAAAATACTCACTGCACAAGCTGCCGCAAAGGAGTTTTTTGATGCCTCTATCTTTTCTTCCCTTAGATGCTCTGAGCGATATGACATGCAATTATCCAAAAGCATGATTAGGGAAAGAGGCATACTCCTGGCCGACCTTGACGACCGATGGACCGAGTTCCATGGGAGATTATTTACGAGTGGATGGATCTATTTTGCAGATGAGCCTAGGCCAGCCAACCATGAAGTGGTCAGAGAGTTTTATGCCAATACCGTAGAGACGGACTTCAACAATGAGTTGGTGGCTACTGTTAGGGGCAAAGAAATTCGGTTTAGTCCAGAGGCAATCAATGCACATTATAATCTCCCCAATGCTCACAACCAGGTGTACAGAGATCGAGCCCAAGAACTGGTCACCCAGTGGTACATTGATTATTTACATGGTGGACATGAGCCCAACTGGATAAACAATCACTCCAGGATCGAGTCTTCAGAATTCAATGCGGAGGCCAAGACTTGGATCTTCATTATCTGTGCTTGCATCATTCCTTTCAAAAATGATACTGAGGTGACAATTGAGAAGGCGAGAGTGATATGTGCCATCATGGAGGGTATCCCGGTGAATGTAGGGCAGATCATCACCGATGAGATAACAGAGGTGGTAGCAGAGCGGACCAAGAGCCTATTCTTTCCATCCCTGATCACCTAGATATGCTACGATGCAGGGGTGGCACCAAAGCCCACAGAAAAGGAGAGGAATCTGGAGAAGCTCATCCACCCGCTGTTGAGAAAGGGATCTGGAAATGCGCAGAAGAAGTGGAGGATTGATGTAGCATCTCCTACCTTTGGCCAGTTCACGGGTACCATTGAGATATCTGATGATCCTGTAGCTGCCCCTGGGACTTCCACAACTATCACACCACTGGAGTAGGGGCCGTTTACTCTCAGGTACATTTCTAGATAGGTCTATGGAGTGGATACACAGGTCCGCCAGCTTGTCGTTGGCCTTCCTTCTGCACCACCCGAGGAGGGCACTTCTGCAGGTTCAGCTAGCCAGGAAAGGCTCCCGACTGTCTCCGACCTTGCCAAGGAGCAGCAGGCCATCAAAGTCAAGCTGGGAAAGATTGAAAGGAGGTAGTGGAAGCATAGGGAGCACGAGAAGAAGAAGAGCAAGTTCCTCACCAAGATCATGAGCACATTGAGGAAATTCTGTGGCCCGGACGAGGCTGAGGATGAGGATTTCGAGCTTGCACCTCCCAGTTCTTCCAGTGATGAGTGATTCCACCCAGGGAGCACCCCCTTAATTTTCTTCTTATCTTGCATAGTTGCATTGGGGACAATGCAATATTTTCGGTTGGGGATGGCCCTTATATGATTGTGTGGATAATATGAATTTTTGTTTTTGGTGGATTATGAACTTGTATAGATTGGTGGATGTTTTAGTCTATTAATGATATTTTGTTAAGTTAACATTTTCTCTTTCTTTTTATAGTTTTCTTGTTTTTGTTTTGGTTTTTGTTTAAATATAGTAGTATTATTCCTTGGTTTTTCTTTCTATCTCGGTTCTTTTCCAAGGAAATTATCTTCGTTGAACCGGGTGACTTTTCCCTATGATGGATGGAGTGACAACTTTCTTAAGGGATTAGTCTTGTGTAAATAACATTTTTATTTTAGTAGCCTAGTTGTTAATAAATTGGGTTGTGGGGGCGTAATCTCGTGCCCATAAGCTAACATGTGACTTGTTTGGTACCAATATTATTTAAACC